>JAJIZL010016346.1:87180-103040 GCA_023969395.1 Amblyomma maculatum | reverse complement strand
GAATCAAATTGCCAGTCTTATAAATGTCTAAGCTCTTATATATTCTGGAAGCTTAATGACATTCATTGTAAGCCAGTTTATCTCTGCGTTGCTAAGACAGCGGGCAACTGCTCCGACGCTATCTTCTTGGGAAAGGAGGACTGTATTTTCCACTATCTTCTGGCAACCGGTGCATCGCTTGTATGTAGGTATTGTAATTTTGGCTCATACATTCATGCGGCTGGCCGCCTTTCCTCTGAGGCAGCTTGAAGAGTTTGGTTAACTATTGCCACCTGACGGTTCGAGGTAGCGCTTGAACGACGAAGAAGTTGGAGACTCTCGCGCGCTTCGGCTAGCTAGGACTGTGAACTCTTGAGCTTGTGTCTTCGTGTTACCGTTTCCCGGGAACCTCTGTATTGACTGTGTGTATCTGCCCCTGTTGCCGATACCCATAAATCCCTGTCTTCGTGACAGTTTTGGTGGAGCCGCTGGGTAATTGTCCTCTCAATGTCTCACACCCCTCCGCGAACCAACGACACCGAGCTTTTGCCTGTGGACACGCCAGTTCATCGCGTCAGCCGGAGGAACCTGGGCCTTCCTCCCGAACACGGGCCCTTGGAGTCCACTTCAACAACGAACCTCCGGCCAGCCACGCAAAGCACTACGTCGGTCATGCAAGGTACTCCTGTTTACCTTCAAAACCCCCGAGTGCCGAAATCGTTCCATGGCACTGCGCATGAAGACGTTGAGGATTGGCTAACTCAGTTCGAACGAGTCGCATCCTTTAATCAGTGGGACGACAACTTAAAGCTACGGAACGCCATTTTCTGCCTGGAAGACCATGCCTTGACATGGTATGAGAACCGAGAAGGCACAATAACATCATGGCCTCAGTTCCGCCGTCTTATCGTAGAGGCGTATGTCAGCCTGGATAGGCGCGAACGAGCAGAACGTGCTCTACAATCTCGGAAACAGATGCCAAACGAGTCTGTCATGATGTATGTTGAGGACATGACGAAACTATTTCGACGTGCGGATCCCAACATGTCTGAAGAGAGAAAGCTGCGCCACCTGATGCATGGGGTTAAAGAACAGCTTTTTGCTGGTCTTGTACGTAGCCCACCAACTACGGTTACCTCATTTTTAACAGAGGCTGTCACCATGGAAAAGATCCTACACCAGCGCCGCTCGGCGGTCTACGACAGCCCAATCCTCGCTACGACTGCTGCCGAGCCTATTACAGCTGCTGTAAGCAATACTGAACACCTCCGCGATCTTATTCGTGCAATTGTACGCGAGGAACTGCAGAAGGTTTGTGGCACGTTCCAGCCCAGGGGTGATTCTCTCGCACATATGATCCGCGAAGAGATTCAGCAAGTCACGCAGCCATCTCTGCATGTTGCTGAAGCTCAAAGTACCCCTGTGCCTGATTATTCTCGTCCGACTTACGCTGACATTCTCCGACGCCCAGTTCCCGTCCAAGCTCCGTTGTCTACGTTACCACCAACCCAGTGCATGCCCGTCCAGCAGCCAACGCAATACATTCCTGTACAGCAGCCAACGCGGTACGTGCGGCCACCGCGGTCAAACATTCAACGAACGGACGTCTGGCGGGCCCCTCGGAGCCGCCGCCTTTGCTACCACTGTGGGGAACCTGGTCACATTTTCCGGTGGTGCCCTTATCGGGAACTCGGACCGGAAGGTTTTTACACTAGCGCACCTAGACGCACGTTCGGACAACTACCTCGTGACATTGGAGACAACCTCGCACAAGAGAGCCTCCGGATGGCGCGCCGACAATCCAGGTCTCCATCCCCACGTCGGCAAACCCCTTCAGCAACTGGTGACTACCCGCGAGCACCGCCTGGTCGCTCGCCAAGCCCCCACCGGGAAAACTGAGTAGAGCGACCTCCGGGGGCGGGGCCGCTAAATGTCAGCACAAAGAAGTCCCCCCAATGAGAACACATATGGATTTTGAGCAGAAGCGCCAGCGTTTGGTTCACGAGACCGGCTATCGCTGGACATCCCTGTGTGCATCGATGGTCATAATGTCAGCGCTTTAGTGGATACCGGAGCAGACTTTTCGATTTTGAGTGGCAAACTGGCAGCGAGCCTTAGGAAGGTTATGACACCATGGTGTAGCACGCAAATACGCACGGCTGGGGGGCATGTAATTACTCCTATTGGACAGTGCACGGCTAGAATCCAGATTCATACGTCAACGTTCGTTGTCAGCTGCGTCGTTCTCCGGGAATGTTCTCGTGATTTGATTCTCGGTGTGGATTTCCTGCGGGAATATGGCGCCATCATCGATCTCCGACAGCGAACGGTCTCGTTCTCAACGGAGAAAGCGGCTGCCAGCCCCACCGATGGCCAACGTACGTGCGCCCTTCGGGTTTCAGCCGAGTGTGTTTCAGTGGCTCCCCGCTCCAGCGTGTTTGTGAGTGTTGTGTGCGACGGGCTTCGTGACGGGCCGATAATAGCTGAAGGCAACCGTTCTCTTTTATTTTCTCATGGCATCTGCTCAGCTCGAAGCTTAATTATTCTCAGCAATGGTCACTCTGAGCTTCTCGTCACGAACTTCACGAATGAACCTCGCCACCTCTATCGCTCTACTGACATCGCTTTCGGCGAACTGTTAAAGGAAGTTTCTGAATGTTTTGCATCTGACATTATTGATACTCCCAGTGTTCTAGACCACATCGATGTTAGCAGTGACCTTTCTTTCTGTCAACAACGCGCCCTACGTGCCTTACTGCTGGAGTACGCCCCGTGCTTTGCCTCATCATCGAAAGTCCGGCAAACTTCTATGACCAAGCATCGCATCTTAACGTCTGACGATGCCCGACCTATTCGACAGCAGCCGTACCGTATTTCGGCCAAAGAACGTGAGGCAATTCGGACAAAAGTAAAGGAAATGCTTAATGATGATGTTATTCAGCCGTCTAAAAGTCCGTGGTCGTCGCCAGTCGTGTTGGTTAAGAAAAAGGATGGCACGCTGCGCTTTTGCGTTGATTACAGGAAACTGAATGACATCACAAAAAAAGATGTATATCCGTTGCCCCGTATCGACGATTCACTCGATCGACTTCGCAACGCCAAGTTCTTTTCCTCCATTGATTTAAAAAGTGGTTATTGGCAGATAGAAGTGGATGAGCGCGATCGGGAAAAGACTGCCTTTGTGACACCCGATGGCTTATATGAATTTAAAGTATTGCCTTTCGGTCTGTGTTCAGCGCCAGCGACGTTCCAGAGAATGATGGACACCGTACTTGCTGGTCTTAAATGGCAAACCTGTTTGGTTTATTTGGACGACGTCATCGTGTTTTCACAAACGTTTGACCAACATCTTCAGCGGCTGCGAACGGTATTGGACGCTCTTCGCTCGGCCAATTTGACACTCAAACCGGAAAAATGTCACTTTGGATATCAGCAGCTAAAATTTCTCGGTCATGTGGTTAGCGCTGACGGTGTCCGGCCTGATCCTGATAAAACAGCCGCTGTAGCCAATTTTCCCATCCCTACCACGAAGAAAGCAGTCCGACGTTTCTTGGGCCTGTGCGCGTACTACCGCCGTTTCATTGCCCATTTTGCCAAGATTGCAGAACCTTTGACGCGCCTGACACGTGATGACGTCCCGTATGTCTGGTCTTCCGAGCAGCAGGAGGCATTCACCGAGCTGCGCCAACGGCTGCACAACCCTCCCGTTCTTGCACACTTCGATGAGGACGCTGCGACCGAAATTCACACCGACGCCAGCAATGTCGGTCTGGGTGCTGTTCTGATCCAGCTCCAGCAAGGCGAAGAAAAAGTGATCGCTTATGCCAGCCGCACCCTTTCTCGGGCAGAATCAAACTATTCAACTTCTGAACAGGAGTGTATCGCCGTCGTTTGGGCCACAATGAAATTCCGACCTTACCTCTACGGCCGTAAATTTAAAGTTGTGACGGACCATCATGCTTTGTGTTGGCTAGCTAGTCTTCGAGATCCATCAGGACGTCTTGCACGGTGGAGCCTTCGTATGCAGGAGTTTGATTATTCTATCGTTTATAAATCCGGACGTAAACACGAAGATGCTGATACACTGTCTAGATCACCCGTGGAGTTGGCCCATGACAGTACGGATGAAGACGCCCATTTTCTTGGCATTATCAGTTCCTCTGATTTAAAGGCCAGGCAACGGGCTGATCCAGACCTCAAAACTGTGATCGATCATCTGGAGGGTTTCGATTCTACAGTATCTCGACTGTTTTCTAAGAACTTGTCATCCTTCTGTACGCGCGACGGAATCCTCTACAAGAAAAGCGCCGGCAACAGTGACCGAGCCTATCTTCTAGTCATCCCTGCAGATCTCCGCGATGAAATCCTTCATGCTTGCCATGATGAACCCACCGCTGGACACTTGGGCTTTGCACGCACTCTTACCAGAGTGCGCCAGGCCTACTACTGGCCCAAACTTGCCGCCAGCGTTCATCGATACGTTAGAGGTTGCCGCGAGTGCCAGCGACGCAAGACACCGCCATTGAAGCCAGCGGGTTTCCTGCAGCCTATTCCCCCACCGCTAGTACCATTCGACCAAATTGGTATGGACTTTCTTGGCCCTTTTCCTCTATCGTCAGCTGGCAATAAGTGGATTATCGTGGCTACAGATTATCTGACACGTTACGCGGAAACTATGGCGGTGCCACGTGCAACATCCTCCGAAGTGGCACAATTTTTCATGACGCAGATTGTCCTTCGCCATGGCGCCCCTTCATACGTCATCACTGATCGTGGCAAGGCATTTACAGCGCGTCTTCTTGAAGAAGTTTTCCAACTAAGCCAGACACATCACCGAAAGACTACTGCTTACCATCCCCAGTCTAATGGCCTTACTGAGCGACTAAACAAAACAATAGCGGACATGCTCGCCATGTATGTCGATGTCCGGCATAAAACATGGGACGAGATATTGCCTTATGTCACATTTGCATATAACACGGCCGTCCAAGAAACAACTCGATTCACTCCGTTTCGCCTAGTATACGGACGCGATGTACAGACCATGCTCGACGCTATGCTTCCATGTGCGGCTGACGACCAGCTGCTTACCGCTGACGCAGAAGAATTCACCAACTACGCTGAGGAAGCTCGTCAACTCGCCCGTAATCACATTACAAAACAGCAAGCAACAGATGCACGCCGATATAACGACCGCCATCGCTATGTCGTGTTCCAGCCTGGTGACAAAGTCTGGGTGTGGACACCTGTCCGGCGCCCAGGCCTGTCAGAAAAACTTCTCAATCGTTACTTCGGACCCTACAGAGTGTTGCGTCGCCTCTCAGAAGTTACGTACGAGGTTATTCCAGACGGAACTGTACCGAGTTCTAGTCGTCAGTGCTCGTCTGACCTGGTGCATGTGCTTCGCATGAAGCCGTATTTTACCCGCTGAAAGCCGTATTTGCCATCCGGATCAGTTTTTGTTTCTGCGAGCTTGTGGTTTTTTTTTTTTTCGAGGGGGGGGAATAATGCCACCTGACGGTTCGAGGTAGCGCTTGAACGACGAAGAAGTTGGAGACTCTCGAGCGCTTCGGCTAGCTAGGACTGTGAACTCTTGAGCTTGTGTCTTCGTGTTACCGTTTCCCGGGAACCTCTGTATTGACTGTGTGTATCTGCCCATGTTGCCGATACCCATAAATCCCTGTCTTCGTGACACTATAATCATAGTACTATGATCTACATCCCAGTGCTTATTTTCTTTTTGTAGAACCTAGAGCTCCATCAAAGCTTTTAGCACTGCTTGAATGAGCCCGAATGAGCCCTCTCACACGACGAGCGCCTAAGTGATGCCTCATTATGACCAGTAAAAATGATGCCCAGCAAAAAGTATTCCGAGAACTTTGTGGAATCGACACTGCAGAATTTGCTGCCGAAATATTTTGCTCGTTCAAACTTGAACAACCAGCAGAAAAAGCGAGCGAAACCCGCTACCGCGGCAGAAAATCCACAGGAAATCTCAGCAAAAAGCTAATTCTGTCCGGGACAGAATATTCACCCCGGATAATTTCCGCCAACTTTCATCAGCCTTTAGGAAGGCGAGAAAATTAAGTCCGCGCTGCCGGGGTTATTGACCGGTAGCATCCCTCAGGGGCAAATATGGCAACTGCGTATTGGCAATCGACCATCAGCTCACAATAAGTGTCGGCCACAGCCGTAAAGCTTATCGGCACAGTGAAGCTGTATCGGGTGCGGTAGGACAAGCTTCACCCTGAACACAAAAGCAAAGTATTGAAGGCTGGCATTTGGAATTCAATTGACGCTGTCCTTGGTATGTGATGCACGTGCGCCCCTTTGTTTACTATATGTCTCCAATTAGCCTTTTGAAGCTCTTGTTGCAACAGTACGTGGGTCAGATGTGCCATGATTTAGTGAATAATTGGATGATTATTCTTATTACTTTCGCCACTTAGCATAGCTGCCTGCTTTTGGTGGCGCACGTAGCTTGAGTCGAGAGGTCAGGTTAGGGTTAAAGGGAGGTCGCGGTCCAAGCGGCGACGGCGACGATGTGTTGGCTCAGAAGTGTGAACAAAGGAACGTATCGGCGGTAGCGGATTTCGCTCGCTCGCGTCGCCGATTTCTCGTGTGTCAACGAGCACATTGTGCGTTATGTTTCCTTTTATTACCACTAATGCACCGCAGTTATCATTGGTAGAGTGTAAATGTCAGTATCACTAATCATCGCGTCATTGTATTAGCTAATATCATTGACACAGTATACAAGGAAAATTATGATGGGCGTTTCACGAACACGGGCGTGGTGCATTTGCTTAAAGCGCTCGGCTGAGGATTCAAGGGATGAAAGTTCGATTCTAGGGGCAAACAGGATTTCTATTTTTCTAATGAAGTAATCTTGATGTCGTTTGGTTAATTGCTATAGTGTGAACGGATGGACTCCAACAGTATGAGAGAAAAGGCTTTCTCCTTAAAGAGCTTCAGGACGGAACACTGGGCGAGTTGGCTATACATAGTTCAATGGCGGAGGTAACACAGACGAAGAGGTAAGATAGACCATTGCTTCCTATAAACTAAAGCTTTTTTTCAGAAAGTACTACATTTAATACCAGTAAACACAAAGAACGCAAAACGAGCAGCGAACACTCGTCGGGAAAAATTAAAAACAGATAGTCACTCGAGATTCTCTTTTAACCCTGAGGCATATACAGGTAAAAAGAAAACACTCAATTACGACTGGTAAACATCGATTGTAGCTACGCATCCTCAGTTTTGCTTGGTCTAACCGAAGGTTTTTGAAACACATGTCTCCCCGTGTTCGCTGTAAAAAACCACTCCACAGGATCCGTCGTTTTGGCTCATGTGAAATATGCGCGAATGTTTGAATAACTGTCGGCACACCAGGCAGCTGCTAGTCGCTGCCTTGGTGCATAACCCATGTTATTAGCACTGTAAGCTGCATGTAACTTCAAGACCGAACTGATGAATTAGTTCTAAAGAAGACCTGCATAGTTGTCCACTTCCAGCTTTAAAACATGGTTTTGAGTCAGCTACGCTGCTGCAGTAGTTGCCTCGCGCGTTGCTCATGAACTATTCAGTATGCGCTGCTAGAGCTGTCCGCAGCTGCTTTAACTGTGTCGTCAGCTGCAACTCGTTGGCTACAGTTGCTGCTAGCCAAGGCGAGCACAGGAACGCGTAACAGAGCACGGGAGAGGTGCTAAAGCCGCCTATAGCTCTGACTGCACCTGGAAAAGATATTCTCTACAACGCGTACGCAAGCGAAGATGTGCGGAACACCAGCTGCACATAGCCACTTTCAAGCTGGAATTGGCGACCGACCTTTGTAGAGTATAAAGCACAATAAGTAGCAATAACGATCAATTTGATTGTCTTGCGATGTATTTCTGGCGTTACAGATTTTTTTTCTGTAGGGCTAGCACACATCCAACTGCTTGTCTTACATTATAGCTTCTCTTGGCAACAAATACCCCTCTTCGCGTCTAGGAGGCAAGGTCTCTTGTTTTCGTTCAGGACGAGGTTTCACAAAGGTTACACACCAGCATTTATGTGGTCGCTCAGTGACTACGCCATTCATGTGCCCGCTTAGGCAAAGTCGAGTAATTGAATTCCGGCCTGTGATGCTCCACATACGTGGAGGCAAATAAAAAAAATTATCTTGTTAGCGCAACGGTGAAGAACAGCTGCTGGCCTGTAATACTTCAGGGCTTTACTCTACTACGTCTCTCATTGCACTGAAAAATTCTAAGTACCAATGAGACTTGTGTTATCTACTATTTACCAACTGTGCAGGCTTACTGCTATGACATGCAATTTCTCGCAGTGTATGGTGATCATCATCAAAGACGTGTTCGAAAAAGCTGCAGCGGAGCGCTGCGAGAAGACGTCGACGGACTCCGCGGATGCAACGGAGTATTACAGCCGCAGCACTATCGTTGTGGACGAGGCAATGATGGATACGGCGCCCTTGTATACAGCCGGTGAAATCTGCCCTGGAGGCAAGGCTCGAAGGAAGGAAGAGGTTTCCCCGAAATTGCCTTCTGCTGGCGGTGGTGCGTCGCCAATGAGACAGCCTCGCATTATCCGAAAGATAAGCGTCAGTGCCAAGAAATCTAGCTCAGGACCCAAATCACGCAAGGCTGACGTTCAGGCGGAGCTTCAGCAAGAGAAAGGTGGAGACAAGAAGAGCAGCACCAAAGAGAAGACCGCTGAGGAGAGTGTGCCCAAGAAATAAGGACCTTGAGAAAAGGGAAGCTCGTCTTCAACGGATCAGATCAGCGTGTATCGGGTCACACTGCCACTGATGGACGCTTAGGATTACATTACGATATGTACACAACTTCCGCTGCTCACTGTTCTAGTTACCAATATCGATAGAGTTTCGAAGTAGGTGCTTTATATGTTTGCAGGCTGCGTAAATTTTCGTACAGCAATATGAGCATCGGTGTCGGGGTTTTCGAGATAAACCTTGGTTTCGAACGGACGTTTTACGAAAACGCGCGCTGGTATGTTTAAGTAATAGATATTGAGCAGCTACAGTATGAGCCCTTATTACATCTAACATTTGGGGTTGATGGGAATTTTAGAAAATATCACAGACGTATTCTCTCTATCCTTCTCTGTTTTCTGTACGTATTAAAACAAGTGGATATTTCATCGACGCACTCGACAAAGCGCATAGTTTCATTGATCCAATAGCCCTTGATAACATATTTTGTCCTTTGCTCCACTAGTATTTCTTGAACACATCCACTCTGTTCCATAGCTCACCTATATTATATATTACCTGAGTGAGCATGGTAGTCGTAAATTCGATGGTTCCCGGGTTAAGAGAAGCAGCAACTTCAATGGTAATCCGCTTTATTGATGTTGTCCTGCATTCTCTCATAAAATGGCTTCGCCATCTAAATCACAGCCAAAAACGTCCATAAAAGTGTACAGCGATATTATACTTGCTCTTGATTCTTCTGGCTAAATCAAGGGTTCATGTGTTTCAAACACGGTATGAAAACGTTATTGGAGTCGCAGCAGGCAAAAGAACGTTGTTCCACTTGACCAATTTATTATAATAGACCACACTTAGTTTTTTTCCGCAAATTGCTTTCACATATTGCCGAAACTGAAGGCTGACAACTACAGAACCGCCCCATTCAAAGGCGCAGCTTTCAAAGGCCCTCGACACTGAATATTTTCACGATTTCGTTCCGGCTCCTACATGCTGACGGTGCAAGCTAACCAGCTTATAAACAGTCCTTGAAGCTCAATCGGGCTTGATTGTAGGTGTCTATGGTTAACGCTGTAATCAATTTATTATCGTGCCCGCGGTAAATTTCCCGTTATTCACAAATACTTGTTTCAGGGTAGGCGCTAGCTCTTGAGCAAAAAATACCGTGCACCTTGTGTAAGCACTAGTTGGCAGGCGACATGGCCAGACATACAATGATCCAGCTGTTGAGTGACGCCGATACGTTATGTCTTACCCAGTATGGAATGAGCTCGATACTGTGCGCAGATCACTGATGATGAGAGAATCCTATGGAATTTAAACCTGCCACAATTCTCTGATGGCGAGCCAGGCATTCTGCACGGTGCCCACACTGGCATATTTTTACAGATATTAATGCGACAGCTCTGTTTCGGTGACTAATACTCAATGCAAAACCTTTTACACTTTTGCAGCGATTACCGTCCATAGCAACCCTGTAACCGTTAGGCAAGCACAGGGATGACACTATGCCCATGAGAGACCCAAGCTTCGTAGCGTGGGGCTGCAGGCACCAGTGAACAGCAGCCTGTCTGAGCGGCTTCGCGTAACCTAGCGGGCAGGTGGGCTCGCTTTCCAACTGGTTTGAGTGAAAGAAACTTTTTCCAAGCGCGCTCGCGAGCTTTTTCGTTTGTGTGTGTATGAAGGACCTGTCCCTGGTGTACGCTCCCATGATTTAGGTAACTGGTATTTTGCGTATATCTGGCCAGTAATATTTGTTTCGAATACTTGATGGTGTAGTGTACGAAGTGAAAGTTACAAGGGCGTCGTAAACGAACCTCCGGCATGAATGCGCTTCGCCTAATCGGGATTTCATACCGTACATGCCCGATTCGCTCTTTTTGCTTCCGTCGTTTTCGTTTCCTGGTTTGTGGAAACCAGTTTCTTGCTCTACACCGCTGCCGATCAGCACTACCCCAGCAGCTTCGTAGCATCGCCAGCTGGGAGAGGAGGTAATTACATCCCCTCGGGGGAGGTGGCGCCAGCGATGGGTGCGCCACCAAAACGTCTACGCGGATTCCCACGAGAAAACAACAGGTAGCTTTCGGATGCAGCCGCCAAAGCGAATGGTCATCTTCCGCCACCTCTACCAGCAAATTCCGGGAGATAGATGACACGGAGTAAGCTGCGCACACGGGATAGCCTAGCGAGCAAAACTTACGTATCCTCTGCCCCGAATCTCACAATAACACAATCTGCTCATTGGCGCAAGCTACAAACGCGCACAGCCCCATACCCCATCCTTCTCCACGCCCGCTTTCCTGACCAGTTTTCTTCTTCATGCAAGCTCTGTGGCAAACCTGGCGGCTTTCTACACACAGTACTCACCTGCTCCCCATTCCCTCATCCTCCTTCACCAAAGGTAGTCTCAGATTACTAGGACAAGCTACTTACCAGTACTTCCTATGAGGACCAGCGCCAGATAATTACATGCGCTCTCGCTCGGAAAGCCCTCCAAGGGCTTTCCTTTACTTTGTAAAAGGGCCCTCCGTACATAGAGGGGGCTCTCAAATGTCATGTGAGGGGCAACGCCCCAATCCTCTATGATGCTTCTACCACCACACGCGCAGCACGTGTAGCAATACCTTTCGACTCCCTTGCCGATGTCGTTCTGTTTCGTACCATGGCCATCTCATCCCGTGGACTCGAAGTCTTGTTACCCAGAAACGGACCAGATTTGTGACGGGGGGCTGAAAAGAAATCAGCGATAGCCGGCTCCTTTCAACTTCATATTGGCGGAACAAACTCTCCGTTTCCAATTTGGACGTCGAGGCACAAACATGTTCCATCCAAAATGTTGTGCTGCAGTCGCGCAGTGAAGTAATAAAAGCAAATATATTTCTTGACAAAGGCAAACCTGATTTCAGCCAACTACAAAAAGTAAGCGTCAAAGGGCAATGAGTGTACGACGCGGCTTTGCACAATAGAACTATATGGCTAAAATCCTTAGCATTTAAAACGGGTCCATGTTAAAATGGCGCGCACACAAATGGTGGACATACAAACTGGCCCAGCTGTCTATTTTGTAGATTTGAAACAGGATCTTTGTAGTTACGTCCAGTAGTATTGAATATATAATAAATTACGATAGTATGTTAATTTGTGAGGCAGATAAGAGAAAAAATTAAGAAATTGAAAGTCAGCGAGTACAAAATAATGAACTAAAACGAAGAGCTACGAAAGAAGCAGTGGACGGAAACCAACACGGCACAAAACAATTACGAGCTCATGTTTTGTTCGCTTCTTAGTAGCGCAACGGAAAGTCTGCAGCAACAGGCGGTCTCGATTATCAATCAGGCCATCTTTTCTACTTTTCAGGTATTTCACCGATAGGTTGATCGCCTGTTCGTTACCTTTAGCTTTCTTGTCTGTGCGGTTTGAGCAGCGGCAATTTTATTGTATGAAAGTTTCAAACAAAATAAAAGTCGTTAAGCCTACAACTTTTATTTTTGATTTTTTTTCCTTTGAGAGCATTTCCATATTTCACTCCGCGCCAACCCTTCAAGAGAAACAGGTCCTGGCCTCATATTAAATAAGAAAATATCACATGTGAGATGGACTAATCTGGAAGACTATTTAGGAAGTGATCACAACCCAGGTAACGCAAAAGGTCACTGGAACGTTATCTGAATGGCCACAAATGTCAGAGAGAAACGTTGCCTCATTGTTGCTAATGCCACTATTTTTGATCACCAGATAACGTTATGCACTAATGTTTCTGCAACGTTCTGAAAACATTGCCATTATGTTATTTCAAAGTTATACCAACAAAAAATGGTGAAAGAAACGTTGCCTGTACATTGCTTTAATGTATTCTAAACAATGCATGCGGTACCTTCCTCAAGGAGCACCTAGGCAAAGGCTACATAACCAGCACCATCTGTTCCTACTAGACACGGTGCAGCCATAGCTGATGAATCGTGCATGGGTGCATTCTGCCTTCCTGAAGTGACTAATGCATGCTTAAATGTCGACAAGGCACCCACCAAAAGGCAGCTACACAGTAATCGTTGTCTGTCAAGCATTAGTCCAGCACTGCTGACCGGTCACTTGAATGACACAGCCACTACAGTGCAAAAATTACGTTAGGTGCACGTGAGATCATTTACACAATTTATTTTGCATGATTGTACATCTGTTGAGTCAGCAATGCCACGAAGAGACGAGCAATCACATAGCTGCCAGGTCATCCATTCCATGAATTAGGTCACTAAATTAAAAGAACAAAACACAAAAAAGGTTATTATTCAGCCAAAATTAAAAACAGCACCTACAAAGTAATCAGACATCTAAAACTAAATTTGCAGGACCAGAATTATATTGGACAGATAGTACAAAAATAAAGATCACCAGGACACCCGCTGAATTTCCACTTTTAAAACCATCAAAATTACAGCTATCCTAGAAGTTTAATTTTATGTCCCATAGGTTTTGCCTGTGCTGTCCCATATGATATGCTGGAAAGCTAAGTGACTGTGACGAGTCCAGTTTTTGCACAGCTTGATGCACAAGCAGACGAAATGATAGTCCAGCTTCCGTACACAGCATAATAGACCTACCGGTTTTTGCAGCGTGCTGGTGCATGGCGAAAATGCTCGCCAATGTCATGTCTCAGGTCCACTTCCTTGCCCAACGGGCAAGACTGCCGGAGGGCCACTGCGCAAACAAAACATCACAGACATAGGGCAGTAAACCTAGACACTGATATTTGCTACAAATTAACAAACCCCATTAGATCTGTCATGAACTGTGAACACCCTTATCCATACATTGAATTGTGCATCACAATCTATTATACGACTATTATCCACACCATTTGCACAAGGTTCTTCAGAAGCCCTGAAATGAGCAAAAGAAAAAAATTTGGAAAATACATTAGAACGCAGCAGCAAAACTGGACTGCTGGACAGAATTTAAAAACTAGCCAAACATATATTTGTGCCAGAATAAAACCACAAATTTAGAGCTATAACGTGCAATGAACAGTAAGGTGTTGCTTACAACACCCACTACAGGCACAAGGCAAGTTTTTACCTTGGATTCCGCTTTCTGCTTGTGCTGCTGGGCTCACTGGTACTTGTGCTGGTCTCGGTGGAGGACGGCCAACGAATGGTAGCTGCTTGGCTTGTTGTGTAGGAACTGTAGATGGTAGGCGATGATTATCGCAGCTTTCATCGCTTTCACTTTCCTCACAAACAAAAAGAGCCTTCTTATTTCTTTTTTTTTGTTGGGACGTTGCTGCGGTCTTTATCCGACACTGCAGTTAAAAATGTTTCAATTCAGTTATTTCAATTGTGGCTTGCTAAAGTAAAATTCAAAAATATAGCAGCAAAGCAAATTGAATATGCATGATTAATATAGAAAGTGTAAACATATCAGAGATAGAGAGAACAACTTTTATTTAAAACGCCTGCAGAATCGGTTGGCCTCCCTCCAAGCAGGGAGGACAAGCTTTTACCGTGACGCGGCCACTACGTCAGTCTCGTGCGTTGTGCTCCTTGAGGTCTTGTTACGTCCCTCGCTACTTCCGCGGGTTCGAGAGGGCCGCCGCCCCCTTCTTGGGGGTGCTGCCCCCCCTCTCCTCGGTTTCGCTCGGTCGCTGCCTCTCTAGAGCTGCCGAGACCTGCTGGACGGCCTTGAGTTGTGTCTCTTGATCACAGCTCCTCGTTGCAGCCTCTAGCTGCGGCGGGATCGTCGTCTTCTCGCTGGCTTCGCGCGGATTTACGCTACAGTCCCAAAGGATGTGAGCCGCGGTGGCTCTCTCCTTCGCGCACAGTCTACACATGTCGCTCGCGTGCACACTCGAACACATGTGCTTAGCTAGCACCGGGGTGAGCAGGGACCCCGTCTGTAACTGTCTGTATAACACTGCCTCCTTCCGGGTAAGCCCCGGGTGAGGTGGCGGCATAGTCTGTCTGTTCAGTCTGTACCATTTCACTATTTCGTTGAAGGTGGTCATCTTGTCCTTGGCACTGCGCCAAGCAAAAACATATCAGGCAAAAACATTTTAGCAGCAAAACTGGACTCATACTTCCATACACCGCCTTCTTGGCCTTTTTGTCAGCCGTTCCTCATCAGTTGTCATATATGACACCTCTTCAGCTTTCTTCTTCTTTTTGCGTCAGCATATGTTGCTGCAAGAAAAGAGTTCAGTGTAGAAAGATTGAGTGACACGGCTAAAGGGAAACTGAATGAAAATAGTAAGCAGACCATTGAAAAGGCAACGTTCACAACTGCCTAGCAACAATTAATATTATTGAAATAAGAGCATAACAATATCACTTTAACAGGAACCTTGAGCCAATGAGCAACAAACACGATTACTGATAAGAGTCATTGAATTAAGATGATGTGTGATTATTTCACAATTTTGGCTCAAAAGTTCTCCCCTCTGGCAGTGCTTAATTTATGTGCATCTTTGCCTTTGTACACTGCCACAACCAAGAGCCTAAAGCTCCAACAGTAACCTATAATCACAATACTGTCTTGTGAAAAAAATGACGTATTAGCCTCGCCCAAGATTCGGCGTTTGTGTGCAATCCATTCTTCGCCAGGCTCATTGCAGTCTTTTGTAGTGTTTGGGCAACAAGACGGGTTTCGGTATGGCGGCCATAATGTTTCCCCATTCTGCACCCAGAATTTTGGGACGGCAACAACTCCGTTCCCACTGCTGAATTCGACGATGTAGAACGTCCTGCAAGAATATAGCGCAGTTAGCATAACAACACGCATTAGTGCCAAACCAAAGGCATTATTTTCTAAGTGCCTCTGTTGAAGAGACACTACTGAGTTGCACTTCACTGCTCAAGTTTTCAATCAATGAGGGTCAATTTATGGTCAGTGTGTATTTTGCCAGCAGCTGAACGAGATGCATGTCATTGAAACTAGTTTTCTTTGCACACTCATTGCTGGCGTTTCAGGAAATAAAATCGCTGCAAACACTATCTCCTACTTGGCATGTGCTAGAAATCTTCATCACCAAAACGTTTACTGCTGATTTCTAAACTAAAAACAGCGCAATACAGTCGTGGCGAAGAATTTCAGCATACTTGACGTCCAACTATTTTCAGTTCATGCAGATGACTAGCACGCACGCACACGCGCACAC
>JAJIZL010016346.1:43105-86780 GCA_023969395.1 Amblyomma maculatum | reverse complement strand
CACACACACACACACACACACACACACAAAGCGCCAAAATGCTAAACTGGAATGGCAAAGGACGCACAGATACACTGAGCAAGTTCAGTTAGCGAGATGGCTGGCTGGTGGCCCCAACCGGCGGCCTGTGGGCTATCAGACTAGACGAATTTTCAGTCGCACTTCGAGCAAACGATTAATGACACTAATCGGTCACACAGACCTAATTATGCTGCTCTTGCCACGGGCGTGACAACTTAGGCGTTAGCGTGACACTGTCACGATGGCCACAGCACCCAAGAGGCTAAATAATTTCAGCATTTGGTCTCCTGATCAGCACACAAGCAGCCCTGCTGAACATCTGTGATGCGGGGCAGCGCAGCACTGTTCTGCTGCGAAAATGCATGGCCAGTTGGTAATGACAAAGAAATGCATGATTAACAAAGCAGCAAGGAATACACAGAAAACTCGTGGCGCATCCAATGTGGTTCCAGGTGCGGCAGTCAGAGATATGCCTACAAGCTAAAAGCGAGGTCACCAAAGCAGTAGCAACTCACCTGTGAGCGATGAACAGTGCACGCAATCGGAAGATTGAGTTCGCACGTGAAATTCGGCTGCGAAGTCGGCACGAAGGCACTCAAAGTCAAAATGCACACGAGCACATGGCAAGTGGCAAGACAAGGCATAAGGGGGAAAAAGCTCCATAAAGCCCCACAAGAGCCATGTCGTCGTGTTTCTTTTTTCCCGCCATATTGATTGTGGCACCGCCTGAACGCAGCAAAAATAATATAAAATAAATATTTATTAATTTATGCTAATGTTTAGGCTTAATAATTTACTGCGCGAAAGTTTTTTATTTACAAAGAATTGTGTATTTATGGTTATTTATTACATAAACACTTTCGTTGGCCAAGACAAGTAATGTATGGCACACAAATGAGGTGTAGTCGAGCCAAGCCCAAGCCCAGCCAGTGTGTGTTCACATCTCACGGGTAATGCTTGTGTAGCAATGCGGAAAAGCGGCCTTTACTCCTGAACACGCCTTATCATGTTGTATCAGCTTCGCGCTGTTATAACCCCGACACTTGTGCGTAGCTGAAGCAAGTGCTCGTACTGCTTATTCGTCGATGACCTTCAGCGCACCATGATGCGTACCGCTCGTGTTTGCAAGTAGGGCTGTGTCTACCAGCGATGAAGAGGACAAAGCGGCATATCATTGATGTTGGAAGAAGACAGAAATTCAGGCGCAGGGCAACCAAAATAGCAGCACTTTGCCAATCTGATAGCCCTACTGTACAGCAGCCCCTTACAAGCTGGAATCTAGCTACTGCCGAGGAAAATTTTGTGAGGGAGGTGTTTCACAGCAGTGAGTCCAGTGCTAGTTATCATAGCAATGACGATGAAGAATTGGTTTCTCCACTGTGCCCCGTTGATCCACCGCCAACTGGCTAAGTTGCCGAGTCTCAAAAAAACATTCTACAGCAGTATTCATGCAGCAGTGAGCTCCGCGATTTTTCTTCAAGCGAGAATGAGGTGGATTTAGCTCCGGCTTTGCACGACCCACTTCGTTCATGGGCTGTGGATAAAAACATTTGTGCCGCCCAAATCACTAAGCGTCTGAGAATTCTGCAGCCGCACCACCCAGACCTCCCTTCTGATGCCAGAACACTGCTGCGGACGCCTCATGCCAGTAGTCACCAGCATGGGAAGTGACACTTACTGCTTTTTTGGCATCACTGGAAGCCTCATTCAGCCACTAGAAAGTGGATCCATTTCAATGAGCGCTTCAGTGATTTCCCTGAAGATGAACGTCGATGGTGTGCCCTTATTTAGGAGTTCGTTGAAACAGTTCTGGCCTGTGCTTGTGCGGGCCGAAGAAAGCTCGCGAAATGAACCTTCCTTGCAGTTCTCTACATGAGGACTCAAAACCCAAGAGTGTTCACTTTTAGAGCATGGACTGCACCATGGTGAAGCTGTGTTCCCAGTGATTGTTCATGTATTTGTTTGCGACATGCTTGCGCGGGCATTCCTTAAATGTACCAAGGGACAGGCAGCATACTATGCATGTGAAAAGTGCATGCAAAAAGACATATACTCTGTAGAGCATAGGAAAGTTATATTTCCTGATGTGTTGGCCCTTCCGCGTAAAGATGAAAACTTCACCAACGTAACACAGCCTGATCATAACAATTGCACATCACCGTTGCTCGCTCAAGCTGGGCATCGGACTGGTTAGTAGGTTCCCAGTAGACTATATGCGTTTGGTTTGCTTAGGAGTTATGAAGAGACTTCTAGTGCAGTATTGGACATCAACTGTCCCATCAGTGTCAAAGCTGCCTTTGAGTGCACGTAGGGCCATTTCTGAGAACTTAGTTACTTTGGCTGTCAACACCCCACAGGAGCTTCATCGCATTCCAAGGACGCTGCGTGTTCTAGAATTTTGGAAGGCATCCGATTATAGAAACTTCCTTGTTGACTTTGGCTCCATTGTTCTGAAGCAACACCTTGCTCATATATTTTATACGCACTTTTTGAAGCTAAGTTTGCCATCACAATACTGGCCTCACCCGACCTATGTATGACTTTGTGTGATTATGCTGAGCAGCTGCTACTTAGCTTCATTACAGAGGCAGGTAAGCTATATGGCAGTGAAATCTACACTGTTAGCATACATCTGGCATCTCGCATCTGGCAGATGATGTGCGACGGCTTGGCCACCTTGCCCTATTTTCAGCCTTTCCTTTCGAAGCTTTTCTAGGAAAGCTGAAGAGACTGGTCAGAGGCCACGCCCTTCCAACGGAACATATTTTTATGTGAGCAGCTGAACTAAAGCAGTGCAAGCAACCAGTGACTCCTAGAAGTGATGACATCAAGCTGTCCAATATTCACATAAATGAACCAGTCCCTGAAACATTCCGGGGGCAGCAATTCAGTAAGGCTACGATTGGGAAAAAAAGTGTTTTCTACAAACCCATAAGACAGCTGTGTGAGGATGACTGGTGGAAGTTTTGTCCTAATAAGAAATTTTATAGCAGCTGAAGGTGACTCCTTATTTGTGGGCAACACTATGCCGGTGTTAGTAACTTTCATGATGCAACGCTGTGCTCTGTTGACATAGGTGTTTACAGAGCCCGAGGAGTTTCACGGGGTCTGAGTACGTGGAACATCAATGACATTGGTACAAAATGTGTGTGCTTAGCATTGAAGAAAAATGGAGATACTATATTTTATGTGCTCCCATTGTAAAAACCATACCTTCGCTTGGTACTCTCTGACAATGACAAAATCATTCACACAACACTGTGTTTGCACTCATGTCCATGATAAAGTTTTGACCGTCTGTTGGGCTCTCAACAGTATTGTAAATTAATAAAAGTATAGTTTGTGATAATTTTGACCGTGGTGATCTGAGAATTTGTTGGAAAATAATTACATGTTATAAAGCTGCCATTTATCACTTGAGCATATATTCTTGTCCAACCAGGAATTTCGCGTTTCACTCCTGCGGCTTTATTGGCTTCACCAGTAATATCTAACTCGGCTTGTTTATAAATGTTGCAATAGCAATGTTATCAAAACGTTGATGAGATGTGTACACCCAACGTCAGGGCTGTGTATGCCAATAAAAGTTATGATGACGTAATCTCTAAGCGTTATGACAACGCATGTCTGGCAACGTCGCAGCAATGCGAGATTTTGTCACATTACGTTGTGTGGAAGTTCATACATACAGGCAACGTTTAGGCAATGTTTGGCGTTACCTGGGAAGATCATTAGAAACTAAATCTACACACTGAAGTGTCGCCAACAGCTAGGAACAGCTCAATTCCCAAACTGGGACAAGTTCAGGAAGGCTCCACCATCCGAGAGAGACAATGTAAATCAAGACTGATCCACTCTCAAAACTCGCAAGCCGTCCGTTAAACGGTATAAACACCGACCGTTGATCGCCGTTTCCATCCCCATGGGATCATCCAATTCGCCTCACTAAAGAATGGAAGAAGCGAAATCTCACTTGATGGCTAAACCTCTGCATCGCATTTCTGACAATGCATGCACAGGAACACGCAACGCCAAACAAGCCACCAACAGGACACTGTTGAGGATTGGTGAGAAGTTTGAAGGCACAAACAAAGACGTGATAGAAGCTCTCAAAAAGCGGTACATCGAGCATATATATCCCCACTGCCCTTAGCCATGAGGGATGCAGAGACCCAGACCAGGAAGCACCAATAGGGATGGCAGAGCTCTATGCAGCAGCGCACTCAGTCAAGCGAATCACATACCAAGGAATGGATAGCATCGCCAACACAATGAACCGAAACGAGTCACCAGCACCTTAGACAACTACTTACTTACAGGAAAAAGGAGCTTTGGGAAGAAGGTCAATTCCCACAAGAATTTTGACACTCAGAGATAATCATCAGCTGCAGGCTAAGACCTTTCACATATATTACTCTAATTAACCCAGTTCAGTGCTATTTGTATCGAACTTCTTAACTTGTGAACTTAACCTCATCGGCTCAAATAACTTTCTGTCATCACCTTCTATGCTTTTCTTTCCTTGGAATCGAAATTTTTATCCTTAGCGACCATCGTTTATCCTCTCTTCACATTCCATGATTTGCGCATGCCCATTTCTGTATTTTCACGGATATATCTTTATTGCGAATTATTTCTCTGACCTACTCTGCACGCTTCCTTCTTGATAATTTTATGTCTATAGGTACCGTTCCATAGCTTTGTGCATTGTCCTCAACTTAGAATAGGACCATTTTCCTGCGCATCTGTGCTTCGTCCATATAGGTGAGTTCAGCTAAGGGCCCGGCAGCTGTGCAACCACACAGTCTAACCCTTTCACCTTCGTCATGCAGATTTATCCGTTCATCGTTCGCGTGGCTTCTCCCATCCTGCTGTCTGCGCATCCCGGAACCTCAGTGCTCCACACGAACGCCGCTACATGAGACAACAGCAGCTCGTACTGCAACCTTGCAGTCATCGTCCCGGTATTTTCTGGAGAGCCTTTCGCGCAGCACTGAGACCTACTTCATGTTTGCCAAGCGGGACTGCGAGCGACATCAACAGCACAAGCTATAAAGGAGCTACGCTTGTCCGCGCTGCTCTGTTGGCCCGGTGGCTGTGCAACCGCACCGACTAACCCTTTCGCCTTCGTCATGCAGGTTGTTAATTTCTACAGCCTATTCGCTAAGAAAACCAGCAACCATATTTTACTAAAGCTACCGAGCCCGCAGAGCTGTATTTGTATTAGTGTAGATTGTGGTTTGGTTGTACGATCCTTGTTGCTTTTGACCGAGGATATGCAAACCAATCGAGACCTGAACCTTACGTCGTGCTAGCTGAGCTAAATAAACCTTTTACCGGCAATCTACGCTTTTATCCGAGATTCAAGACATGCAAAAACACCTTACAGTTACTGACACTGCTATAGCAGACTTAACTACATGCATGTGCTTCCTAGAAGCACGAGACCAAATAATCACTGAAATGCGGTCGCGACTTAACGCGATGGAGACAGTGACAGCGCAGATGTAGGTTCAGATAAAAACCTTGAAGCTCGTGCTGACGACGCTGAGAACAGGTCACGTCGAAGCAATGTACTGTTTTATGGAATCCCTGACAATGATCCTAGTGAAAGTTACACAAAGTCTGAAGAAGCTGTAGCCCGCCTTCGTTCTGATATTTTAGATATAACGGTTGATCCAAGATGCAGTGTTATCAGGTACGCGTGCTGATGTATAGCATAAGCTTGACTGTTTACACGTGCCGCATTCTTGCGTATCATGATCTGTAATCAGTGCGGTTCTGTTATAAAACCAAACACACCTATCAATAAACGTGCAGTCCTTTGGCCTCCAGCCGCCGGCTACGTTCCGTTACTTCAGTGGCGACGAGGATGGGATAGTTGCTGCACGATGGCAACCAGGCCACCCGAGTTCGACGACACGACTAGTAGCTGGGGCACTTAGCGTGTTCGTTTGGAGGCCTTTTTTGAGGGCCACAGCATCACAGATCCAGGAAAACAGCGTGCGCTTCTGGTGTCGGCACTGAGTGACAACGTGGTGCGCGTGCTTCAAGGCCCGTGCCAGACGGAATCGGTGAACAGTCTGAGCTACGAGGCCGTCGTACAGCTCCTGGACGATCACTTTGATCCCCAAGCCAATGAGATAGCAGCTAGCTACGCTTTCTTTATGCGGAACCAAGCGGACGGCGAAAGGGTACGGGACTACATCACCGACCTGAGGCGTCTCGCCAAGGATTGCAGTTTTGATAAGGTTTTGGATCGCATGTTGCGGGATCGGATTGTCTGCGGAATCCGTGACGAACAAGCTCGACGGCATATGTTATCGCAAAAGAAGCTGAGCCTGGCAGAGGCAGAAGCTTTTGCTCTAGCCGCGGAAACCGCCGAGGCGAATGTCCGGGTGATGCAAGAAAGGAGCTTTAATGACAATGGGGCGGCTGCCAACCTCGTACGGAAGCACAGCCGGTATCCGCAGAAATTCGGACGCAAGCAAGGATCCACGACCGAGTCCTCGCAATGCGGGAGACGTGGCTCGAACCATGCTTCAGAAGTGTGTACACACAAGAAAGCGACGTGTCACAAGTGCGGTTCTGTTATAAAACCAAGCACACCTATCAATAAACGTGCAGTCCTTTGGGCTCCCGCCGCCGGCTACGTTCCGTTACATCACAAAAGATATGCCAAAAGTGCGCCATTCGGGGCACTGTGTGCCGCTTGCTGTTTATTGTGCCTAATCTGTGTGTGCACCATTGTGCTTTAATCTGTGTCGCGTATTTCTTTTTCTTAATGATATAATAATTTCCGCGTAGTACTATTTGTTTGTTCATATATCAATTACCTTTGTATTTTTTGCCTGTTTCTTTACATTTTATGTACATATTGCACTGTATAGATTGTATGTCCCCCTTACACAATGCCTAATGGGCCTGTAAGGTATTTTCAAATAAATAAATAAATATTGAGTGCGCGCATCGCCTCGGACGTCACGCACCTGGAAAAACCAGGGCCCGCTTGAAACAACCGATCTTAGGACTGTCTTAGCTAAGTCCAGACTTAACTGGAGTCTTAAGGATAGGCCGCTAACATGGCTGCTTAAGACTGGAGCCAAGACTGGGCTTCAGTCTGGACTTGAATAAGTCGCTTGCAAGATTACGACTCTAGCGCCGTCTTTGTTAAGACACAAGGACGGCAGGTACCTAAGTAGCGAAATAGGGGAAAGCAGGGACGTGCTGGCCCCGTCCCAGTTTTGAGATGTAAACATTGTCATTCTTGCGTTGTGCTAGATCCGTGCCGTTGCTTTTTTGCGGCTTAAGATTGTGTCATGAGGTAAAATGACTAACGTGGTTGCTGAGGGTGTTCATGGAAGCCACTCTGGTAAACACGGGCCGAGCCGAAGTGAGCAACGAAGATTGCAGTCGGGTGTTTTGCTGTTTGGCCTGTGCGCTCACTAGTTCGTTTCTTCCTCTGTCAGCATTCGTTCTCCAGCAGTCTATTTCTCTGCAACTGTTGAAATCACTGGTACTGCGTTTCGGCATCCGGCTGCAAGCGTATACGAACCATTTGGGCCCCTTTCGCGGCGCAGTAAGGGAATGAGTGAGCGTTCAGTGAAAAGAAGAAAAAAAAATTGGAGGACGCTTAAGCTTCGCCTTCAAGAGTAGAACGCGATAGCGTCAGGGGCGAGTGGCTCGCCAAGTGTCGGGGCAGCGCCGCACTTTGCGAGGAGGTGTTCTGTGTTTGCCGCAAGATGACTCTGCATGTGCGCAGACCGCAGAAGAAATGTAGCGGAAACGTACTTCGCTACTCGTGTAATTGCGACTTCTGTAAGTAACATGCTCATAATTACCGATATACACCGCAATATAACGTTCTACGGCACGTTTCTAAGGAAACACCGCATTCACTAGAAGCGCTTTTGTACCGCTTTCAAGAATCGAACTCGTGGCTGAGTGGTAGCGTCTCCGTCTAACACTCCGGATACCCTGGTTCGATTCCCACCCAGCCCATCTTGGAAGTTGCTTTTTATTTATGAAGTGCATGCCGGGGTTTATCGCTCACGGCCAGCGCCGCCGACGACACCGGCTTTTCTGCGACACGAGCTCCTTAACGCTAGCGCGTTAAAAATAGAAGGTGCGATGAAATCGTCCTTGTGACTAAGTGCGTCTCCGGTGATGGCCGAAGAGCTTCCGCGTCCAACACGCATGCTGTGATGTATAATTTTATTCGACGTATGTGTGTGTGTGCGTGCGTGTGTGTGCGCGCTGTGCACCGTGTGCATACGTCTCGTGCCGAAGTGATGAGTTGTGCGCGTGACTACGCCTGTGTCAAGTCTGTGGTCGTCGGTGGCTTTAATGCAATGCTGTGCTCTCTCCGTACTGCAAACGACCCGTGATCAGCACAAACGTTCGTCCTTGGGTCGTGTTTGTGTTCACAAAGCATTTGGGCTACGATTGGCGTGAATTGCAGCAACATTCGCGCTGCAATTAACGCACAATTGGAGAAAGGTTTTATGAAGTTGGATGTGAAGAAAAATCGGAGACACGCGCAGACCACTTTTTCTCTAGTTGCTGCTATTGCAGCATTTCATTTTATTCCTTTATTTTTGCAATGCGCGCCACAGATGTGCTACAATTTTTCCCCCCGCTTTAGTACAGATATGTTCTTTGCATGAAGATTGAGAAAGACTCAACCTTGCTATTATATTTGTTTTTGCTGGCCGTATTTTTACCTTTTGACATAATAGGAATTGCGGAATGGTGCGTTGCACTACAGAAAACAGTCTAGTTTGATAGCTAACAAGGGGTATATTCATCACCTGTGTTGCTTGATGTTGATTAAATATAGTAAGCTTGACAGACAGGACTTTTTGTGAGGTACCTGTCTTAAAAAATCGGAACAGCTGTCAGACGATTTGGTGGTGCTCCACATTTGTGAACAATGCATACACATAAAACATCAAGTGCTTAAGCGACTCTTAGTGAGCGGTGTCAATGACAGGACTTGTTGCCGCTTGGCTGGAATACCGAGCACTCATGGATCAATTGTAGTCGTAACAAGTCATTGCTAGACATTTCGTCATTACAAGTCATTTTATTCATTTCTAATCAAATGCAATTACAGGTCGTTGGTACGCATATGGGTCACCACAGGTCATAACCTCTAATAATCAATACCACTATCATTTTTCCTTTCACCTGTTCTCTTATGACAGGCACTTCCCGGTGACCGGTCCGCCGCTCACCTACTGAAAATTAACAAACTGACTATGTCTTCATTCAAGCACCCATTTAGTGCTGTCTGTACATCCTCTGCCCATACGTTTTGAGAACATGATTTTTTTTTTGTTTACAGGATTTAGCATGTCAAGTTTTAAGCAATGTCATAGTCGGGATGTGCACAAGCTTACTGCGCCTTTTTTTAACATACACTGAGATTGCCCAGTGCATGGCCAGCTTTGTGTTTAGTCACCATCTAAACGCAGACACCAAGGCAGAATCGAATTAGGGTTCTCCAAATCTAACAGTAAAGTTCCATAAACTGGGCCACTGCGTTGTGCTCAGACAACATGAGTACCCATAGGCCGCTGAGCTGCAAGCTGTGATGTGAGTGATGTAATTTATGGCCTAGGAACAACACAAAGGATTGGTAATTAGAATTTATTGAGGCTGAAAACAGGGCAACTAACAAAGGAAACAGTTTATGTTGCAAGAGGCAATTACTGAAAAAAATTACTCTTGAAAAAAATCTCAACATAAGCAACAGGCATGCAAATGCTTGCTCGGCACTGGCCTTATTAGACAGTGGCCAACTAGCATGAGCCTCTTGCTGCTGGCTGAAAACATTTTGCATGCACTTGCACAATGATAGAATGGCTGAAAAAAGGAAACATGCAGTAGACTGAAATCAGTGAACCCACAAAGAGTCTTAATATAACTGTCAGCATTTCCAAACAAGGACCACTGAATAGGAATGTTGCATGTTTATGTGCGTTTTTTAATATTTAATGTATTTAATAAAATTTGCATTGTAATATTCTAAATGTTACACAGGTACCTCTTGAAAGATTCAGTGCACTATGCGTCACATTGTGAAATACAAAACAGCAATTTAATAATAATAATAATATAATATACTTTATTTTTCCTTTAATACAAGAAAAGCAGCAGCCGCTAAAAAGCTGCTTCGAAGAGCAGCTTGACGGGGCGGCTGCCCCTGTATGTGATGGCATGTAACAGCAGAGGAGTCACGCTTATACAATGAATAAAGAATGAATAGAGAAATAATTAGATTACAAAAAAGCACAAGGTAAATTAGGAAAATTACATGAAAATAATACAGAGACATGCTGCAAGATAGAACACTTAATTTAAAAATATGTATTCGTTGAAACATTTTGAGGATTAATTTAATGGGAGGAAGAAAGAAATCTTGACCACTATAAGGAAATTATTGATTTAATATGGTAGGAAGCCTGAAGCGAAGCATCTGCTTGACATAGTTCGTTCGGCATGCTTTAAAGTGCGAATGCTCCGGGTTACGGGTGTCGTATGTGTTTATGTTGTCTTGAAGCGCTGCTATGAGTGTTAGTGTGTTGTACTTTTTATTGATGTCTTGTTTATATAATCACAAAAGCCTGTAGGTATATAAAGATGTTACTTTACCCATTTTTAGCTGCTTAAATATTGGTCCTGTATGTTCGTGGTAAGAAGCTTTAGCAATATTTCTGATTGTACGTTTTTCTGCTGTTGTTGCCCATATTAGCAAGGAGTAGTTCAGAACTGACGAAAAAAGTGAATTATAAAGCATAATGTTAATGGTAAGTGGAAATACTGGGAAATGTCGGCGTAGAGAACCTATTGTGTGTGGTAGTTTGTTGACTAAATATTCTATGTGAACATCCCATGTCATGTGCCCTGAGAAGTACACGCCTAACGTTTTCACAGAGAGCAATTTCTATTTTAGTGCCACTAGGTACTATTGATAAAGCTCGATTGCTTTATTTCTGGGATGGAAGAGAACTGCTTTTGTTTTATTGTCAGTGAGTTTTAGACTGTTTTGACAAGCCAAGTGTTCAGTTTTTTTCAAGGTTATGCTAGCCTGACTGGATAGCTCTTGTATCATCAGCATAAATAATGTGTTTTACAGATGAATCTATGGAAACAAGATCATTATTGTAGAGAATAAAAAGAAGGGGGCCTAAAAGACTGCCTTACGGTATTTCCCTGTATACCATATCGGTGGGTATGTTCCCCCCCCCCTTTTTTTTCCTGAAGTTTCGTTTAAACCCGGCCAAACACCCCATTAAAATTGTAGCATCCCTACTACTTTCAATAGGTTAACCATTGTCAATATGAGCTGCTAGTGCACATGCAGTTAAAGAATCACAGTGTTCGGATATTAGCAAGGACAAAGAACATACTTTCATTAACGGTATTAACGCCCCTAATGAAATCAGGTATGAAGGAGAGTGCATAAATACGTCAACAACCCTTTATTGGTGCTGGGTGTTGTGACCGTGACCTACATTGCCCGCTGTAATAATTAAAGGTATTGAAAACCTCTGCCTGGAGGCTGAAAACCAATGAAAACCTCATGCCTCGAGGCTTTGTTGGAGGCTTTCACTTAACAGCAAAAGCAAAGATTAAGATGCTAGACAAGTGACGATACTGCATTTATAGAGATGACGTGACAAACAGTATGCAATTTTGTTCCGCTGTACCACAATCGAGCTATCTTTCTGTCAAAATATTTAAATTTCTGTAAGCAGGAATGTGTTGGAACAAAATGCTTTCAAACTTGGCATATTGTAATCATTACATTCAATTGTTGGCCTTTTGTGATGCACACAAACATTTAAATGATGACCATTTGGAAGTGAAGTGCGGCACAGCACAACCACAAGGAAATGTGTACAAACAATTAATATATCATGATACAGAGTATTAGCAAAATAGCCTGTTGTGCGCATTGCTTCCATGCACTCAGTTTGCTCAATAACCTAAAGAAAAACTAAGCAATTTAAAAAGATCATGAGCCTTAAATGGTTGAATATTGAAGGATTGTAGTTTGTCATGTAAAATATTGTGATGCTACTATCTGAAAAAGCCTGAGCCAACGGCAAATAAAAATGAGACGGTTTTCAGCGTTCTGTACATGGCGCAGGCCGAGTGGGGGTACATGAAATCATGGGTAGTACCAGCCCCTTGCATAAAAACAATTGCTTTAATATAAAAAACTGCAACCGAAAAGTAAAGCCCCCCATGCAATGTACAGTAGCACCTTATAAAGCACCTTGAAGAAAACATCTCGAGCTAGTTGGTTCATCGAAGGAAGGGATGCCCGATGAACTAGAAATAAACTTGAAGAAAACATCTCGAGCTAGTGTGATGAAGCACCATTTTGTGAGGGCGATGATAGTGGAAATGAAATATGTTACCATGTGCATTGTGATTGAAGAGCTTTTCTTCACTTCTGTTGTGTAAGCGCAACTCATACTTTTGATCATCGATTCCTTCATCAGAATGAATACCAATGTAAAACTTGGTAACTTTTATGTCCAACATGTATAGCAATGAATTGTTGCTTATTATGGAATTGTAAGAGTGATTTAGCTACCCTGCTATACTGGTTGTCTTGATGTTATCATAGAGGGGTTCTTGCATACCTCCCACTCTCACACTGTGTTCACATTCCATTAGGTAATTGTCCTGTGTCTCCCCTATGAGGGAGAGTTCAGTTCAGTCGTCACCCTTCCGGACCCTATGGACCATATCATGCCACGCTTTCCGGTCTCTCACTATCTTCCTAACATCACATAACTTCATCTGCAGCGCCTCGAGGATGCCATTTAACCATCGCGTTCGCTGCCTACCCCATCTTCGGTGACCCTCAACCTTTCCCAACATCAAATCTTTCTCCAGCGACTCCTCTTTTCTCATCAGATGACCAAAGTAGCTTAGCTTTAACTTTAGAAATTGACCATCCAATGAGCAGTTAGGGTTTATGGTCGACAATATCGACTGATTTGATCTTCTGGCTGTGACTGGTCATAGGGTTTTCTTGGCAGGAAATACTGGAGTGGGTTGCCATTAACTTCTCCAGTGAATCGCATTTTGTCAGAACTCTCTGCTGTGACCTGTCTATCTTGGGTGGCCCTACACAGCAGAGCTCACGACCTCATCGAGTTTCGCAAGCCCCTCCGCCACGACAAGGTAGTGATCCTTGAAGGGGATGAGGGAGAGTAGCACTTGCCAAAAGTGTCAAATACTGCCTGTGTGTTGTGCGACGTCAGTGCATGCTAAAGAACCCCAGGTGGTCGAAATATCTGGAGGCCTTCACTACGTCTCTCATAGCTTGAGTAACTGTGGGACACAAAACCCCACGGAGCAAACCAATCATGTGTGTGCTATTACAAGCCCCTCATTTGACTACACTTTCTTGGCCAACACTGACATTTATTTTTATTTATTTATTTATCTATTTACAACACTGTCAAGTCCTTATGGGCTGTTACAGGGTTGGAAATAAAGAAAACGCAGAAGAAAGGCACGAACATATTACTACAAGAAATACAATTCTAGTTTTTACTCGAAAGCCTCAGCTGAGCTAACGTTATAAAAAATGTTGGGGGTTCAGGTTGGTAAATTCAACAATGGTTTTCGGAAGGAACGATTGCTTAAACAGGCCAATTCTAGGAGTGTATAGCATGATGGCAAATGAGTGATTAGTACGGGCTGATAATCTTCCTGGGGTTTGGAGATACAAAGTAGAGTCTAGGTTAAACTTATTTTCACGGAGCATATAAAGAAACTTGAGGCGCGCTATTTTTTCTACATGTGGCTAGTTCAGGTAGTTAAGCTTGGATGCGTAGAGCAGTCACTGACTGTGTTTTTTGGTAAGCGGAAATTATAGATCTTAAGAATAATTGTTGTACCCTCTCGAGTTTATTGATCTGATACTGGCAATGTGGGTCCCATATATACTTGCGTACTCTTAACTTAGGTCGGACCATACTTTTCACTGCTTGAAGCTAACATCAGGTGTTGAGTTTTTCAGTTTACGTTTTAAGTAGCCAAGGTTTCGTTGAGCTGAACCATATATCTGATCAATGTGTACGCCCCAGTTTAAAGGTTCAGTAATTGTGACGCCTAAGTATGTTAATTAGTATAGGTAAACAGTAGGGGAGATTTCTTGCTGGCTATGGCAGCAAATTTCATTGGGTGGATTTGCATATCCCATTTCATACACCAATCATAGAATTTTTCAAAGACTAATTCAGCAACATTTGATCATCAGTCCTTACGTGGCAAAACAAGAGAAAATTGTGTGCGAACAGCCGCACTTCCACACTGCAGTCTATATCTTCAACAATGTCGTTATGTGTATGAAAAATTACACCGGACCTAAAACAAAACCTTGTGATACACCGGATGATACATGACAGGTGGATGAATGTTCGCTGGCTATTTCGACAAATTGTTTCCTGTCAGAAAGGTAAGCGCGTACCCAGTAATAATCTGCAAATCAATGCCATATGAATGCACTTCTTTAAGCAGTTTATCATGACACACTTTGTCAAATGCTTTACGTAGGTCTAATGCAATAACATCTATCTGTTTCTTTGCTGCGAAGGTACGAACAGATTCAATAAGTTGAGTCACTGTTGATAAGCGACGTCGAAAACCATGTTGCTTGGGGTAAAACAGATTATTTTCGAGAAAGACCATTAAATGTTTAGCTATAACATGATCGAGCAGTTTGCATGAAGTAGATATAACAAATATAAAAGGATACTTTTACCCGGTTTATGAACTGGACTAACCCTCGCAAGCAGCCAATCACTCGGAACAGAACATTCACGAGGAGATACAGTCAAAACCTTCACCAAGAACTCCGAGACCCATTCGCAATAATGCTTGAGGAATTCATTAGGTATCATATCGGGACCTGACGGCCTTTTCGGGTCCATCTTTAGTAACAAAGACAACACTCCTTCTTTCGAGATAACAATGTTTTGATCCTTATTACAATCAGTGTTGGCCTTATACATTGCTACCGTTGTGCTATTGTCAAGCCTTGGGACAAAGACAGAGCTGAAGAAACTGTTAATCGCGTTAGCAATTATGGATGGAGTAATGCAGATATTTCCATTCGCCTCGACACTATTCAAATCAGGTTTAGAGCCGGATAGGTAAAGCCAGAACTTATGAGAACTTTGCAAATATGCTTGTAATGTAGTAGAAAAATACAATCTTTTAGCTTTCTGTAGCTCTTCTCGCACCGGCATACTAAACTTAGCAATAAAAACCTGGTCTATTGGAAGTTTTTGCCGTGCACGCCGCAGTTTTTGTTTTCAGTGAATTATGTTACGCGTTATTCATGGACTGGGTCTTTCTACTCGTCTCATTTTAGAGGGTGTAAACTAAACCATACAATCATGAACAACAGTTTTAAAATATGTCCATAAAGTGCCTACATCTCTAGTATTGGGGATTCGGTCGAGTGCAAACTCTAAATTGTCAAGTATTGCGGTATCGTCAGCCTGATTAAAGTTATAAGCAGTTACCCTTTTGTTGCGTGTAATGTTGGTATCCAACCAAATGTTCGCCACAACTGTGATCAGAAATCCCGTCCTGTATAGTTACGTCGTACTGGAAAATACAGTCTGGTAGAAGTAAATCCAGTATTCCGCTGCTCTGCCCTCGCACTCGAGTTGCTGGATTAGAACCACCTGATTAAACCATGCTTAGCCATTATTTCTAACATGTAATTGGCATGCAATTTTTCTACTGTTCCTGGGATTCAAAATTCCCAGCCTACACCTGGCAGGTTGAAGTCACCCAACAGTACTATTCTGCTACGCTTATTGAAAATATAATCATCCGTCTGAAGAAGTTCAACAGAGCTACCAGGGGACCTGTACAATACGCCAATTATCAATGCGGTATCCTTAAGAAATAACGTGCACCATACACTTTCATGGTCATCTATGGGATGAAGATGCTTGTAGGTTAACTTTTCTTAATTAACAAGGCGACGCCACCACCTCTTGCTTTTGGGTCTTTCCTGAGGACATGATAGTAGGGTGGAAAAAATTCATCGTCCTGTACGTCGTCGAGGAACCAGGTTTCTGTGCGAGCAATTAAGTGCGGTTCGTGCAACACTGACAAAAATTCGAATAGTTCAGGCTTATTAACAATACTGCGGGCATTAACATTTAGCAGATTGAGTTCCTTATTGAATATTTGTTAATGGTCTTTATCGCATGAGCTGCCGCAAGTGCTGCTCAGCTTAACACGACTGTTAGTTTCCATGTTCCAGGTATATTCTACACCATTTACTGCCAGATTGTCACGGATAAGTTTAACTTTTGTGCTTGCGTCTTTAGCGTCTTTTGCTGATTGCCACAGTAGCTTTCACAGTAACATAATACATAAATAAATAATCCATCAAGGACAAGTCATGGTTCAGAGCTGGATTTTGCTACAGCACATTTCTATTGTGGTAATGCAGCCTGAGAAAAAGGTCTTCAAGACAGGGGACAGAATATTCAAGGGAGTTGGAAACACCTCTCACATTCTTGGCAAACACATCACGTACCTGCTTGCAGCAACAGGTAGTATCAGTATTCAAAACACATTGCTCACATTGGATACAGGAGTATGAGTATGTGAACTCTGCGGGATAATGAAAGGGTTCCAAAAGTTGCAAATGCAGTGATACATTTTAAACAGTGTATTGATAGTTTGATATAAATGAATGCAATTGCCTTTTTAATTGCATAAACACTTTGCAAACATCTGCATTCTTGTGCATTACACTTTAAAAGCAGGCCGGTCAGGACTCCACCTAGTTCTATTCACAAAAGTGAGTGCTTAAACATGCTGGAGCCTGATACAGCAACCTTTAAGGTTTGCTAAATATTTTAGAAGTCCATCATTGGCAGCTGCAGCTTCACATGTGTTGACACTGAACGTTTCGACACCACACAAAGCTGACAAGGCTGACACCAACAGCACAGGTGCAACGGGTCTCACTTCTCTAGCGGCACTGTGAACATCAAGTTGCACACACTGAGCACATAGTGCTGACACCAAGCACACATGAGCAATCAAAACAATCTGCAGCTAGACTCGCTTCTGGTGACGCTGTGAAGGGCTCCACACAATAAGCACCCAGCGTTGACACCAAAAGCAGCGGGGACGTATAAACATACAACCATCTTGCGAGCTGCTACCTGAGATGGCAGAACAAGCGCTGTTTGAACAGCGCAAAATCACTGAAGCACTAATGCGAAGACGATCAGTTGGTTTGTGCACGCTCTCAGATGCAGCCCAGCACTAGGATCTTAAAAAGAGTGCAATGGATGGCGCCCACGACGCGTTGGAAGCCTCCCAAAGCTTTGATGTATTCACGCCAGGCCCATCTTCCGGAGAATGACGGCTGGAAACAAGACGTACGTGATTCACTTGTGACACACGTTTCAATTGCTCTTGATTTGAAACCTACATGTAGCGGTACGAACGCATGTTTGAGCTGCACGCCCCATTTTACACACTGAGCGGAAAGAAACTGGCGATTAGCAAGCGAGACTCATGCGAGGTTTGAAACCGGCAGCTCGTGCCGCGTTTAGCCGTAGTCACACCACTAAAGGCCCCGGTGGGATATACGGTGCCAGTACACACAGCAGGGAAAACGAAAAAAAAAATATGTGCGTCGCAACAACTACGACGACAAATACGGCAACCAAGAAATGGCTTCGGAAACGCATCATCAATTATTCTGCATCGCCCGGTATCGTAGCACAAACAAAACGGTGATGAAGAGCATCACTACGTTCCGCGTACTATTATTGTTATTTTTGTTGCTGCATTCACCGTTTAATACACTAGAGACGTATCATAGCAAAGCACCCACGCAAAAGAATGGCGAAAATGTTCAAGCTCACCTCAAGCCGACGAAGCCAGCGCGACTCGCATGGAGTCCAAAGAGCAACGGAAGAACGTCGACACAAGTTCCTAGCCACTAAACAACAAAGGACGCGTTTCACCTCTGCATCAACACGAAGGGGAACAGAAAAACTTAGTTGCACGTTTTCCACGCTCGAAGGGGTCTATCATGTGCATCCAGCCGTAGCAGCCGCACTGCAGCCATTTTGAATCTTAATAAAGTTAGCAGTTAAGACTGCCTGAACGCTGTCTTTAAGCTCCGTCTTAACCGCAGTCTTAAACGCGCACTGAACGTTTTGTGCAAGCGACTTAAGCCGTAGGGAAATCAAAGCTAAGAACGCTGCCCATAGGGACATACAGAGCCAACCGAGATAGACTTGATGCCTGCACAAAGCCTATGAACGAGCTGGACAGTCACGACGTTTGCCGCAATATTTCACCGAGAGATGGCAACGCCATAGAAGTAGCGACTTGGCTTGACGCTCATATACGCGTTTTTGTTTTAACCCCTTGCCTTTCTTGCGTTGTTTTGTCAAATAAGGACGTGCGCGCCGCTTCTCGGCAGCTTTACAAAATAACCGAAACTGCACTAAATCCCGTCGTCATGTTTTAGGAGGCCGTAAAACTAAACAGATGGTCACTCGTTGTGTGTTGATCGGTGTGGTGTGCGTTAGCTCACGTTTCCTCGTTCGTCGAATGCCTGCGGAGCGTCAGTATCGCGTGCTGCCCGTTGCAGATCTCCACTTGAGTCATGAACGTGCTTTCAGCGACAGGAAATATCCCTGCGAGTTTGAGCTGCAGCTGCGATCTCGCTTCGGCAGGGTCAGCATCCGTTAACCAAGCCCGACTCATCGCAGTCATGCGTTAACTTCATACTGCCTGGTGCTTCTGGCTTCTGTCTTTCTGGCGTTGAAGTTTTTGCTACCGGCGGCTTTCTCATTAAGGCTAGTGAACCGGTCGGCGTGGACGAGTCGACGGCAAACCGGGCAGTAAGAAGAGTCGTTGTCATACTGAAACGGAACGCCGCAGCCTGGACACGGTAAGAGCCGCCGTTGTCATTTCATCCATTTTGCCTATTGTGATGTTTCTTGACGAGTAGAGTCAAGGCAGGACGAAATAGAAGAAAGTGTTTTAAATCGTATACCTTTATTTAGCCGTTGTTGTGATATACAGGGCCCATAGCGGACGTTAGCGACAGCGAAGCAATATTTTTAGGAACGTTTATTTTTTTCACCTATTACAGTCATAAGCGTTTATTGCCTTGATCGAGCACAACGGTACCGATTGCCCACCTTGACGGGATTTGCAGCATACAGGGTGTATGGCAATGTTTATTTTTTAAGGCTTGCCATGTGGCATAGTATGAGGCTGTGTTTTAACTTAAAGGGAATCATGCAGTCTATTTTCTTAAAGGAATCGGAGCAAGCTCCGGCTCTTAATTTGTCCATTAGCCACAAGTGTAAATGTACCTCCTTTGTAGCCGACAGTCGATCCAACTTCTTGTAGTCGTCTTATTTTTGACGGCTGCATTCCTGGGCATGTCCATGAATGTGGCGAAGATCCATCTCGGCAGCTGGCCTTGGACACTTAGGGCATGTGCTCTGCACTGCATCCTCTTCAGAACCCCATCGGCACGTCACCGATGGAGTAAGGGACGACAAGTCTTGCTGCGCAATAGCATCAGCATGGAATTCAATCTCGGTTTTGTGCCGCCACATGATTGCCTGCAACTGTAAGCGATGAATATGCGCACCAGAAGCGATATAGGCTTCCTGCTTTACAGCTGGCCATCCCAGGATGAGCTGCCGAGCTGCATAAGCGACTTCTGTGCTCTGGAGGTTTCCCTGGCATCGTGGGCGCCATAGATGCCACTCATGTCAAGATCCAGGCCCATGAGCTGTATGAGGGAGCGTATATATAAATAGGCATTTCTACCACTCCATCTTCGTGCAGCTTGTGGTGGACAGCAAGTGCCAGATCCTCGATGTGGTCGCAAAGTGGCCCGGTGGCACATATGACGCACGAGTGCTCACACACAGCGTCCTCGCTCAGCTCTTCAAACACCGGCATCCTGCTGCAGTGGCTATCCATGCAGACTTTGGCTCCAGAATGCGGACATGAGCGGCAGAAAGCGATACAGCGCAGCTCACGGCACCACCAGAGCAGTGATTGAAAGGTAGGTGTGCAGGACATTCTAAATATTGAATTGCATGGTATCCCGGACACTGACCGGTTGTGGATGTCCGTGTTGTTCGAACAGCTTGGCACAGTTCAAAGTGTTGTTGAGCGAACAATGTATGCTGAAAGAAATTAACTTTGATGTCGCATTTGTTTACTAGTTAAATAACACTGCAGTCAAATCAATTTGGCCAAGCCTGTGGGGGGGGGGGGAGCTTTCAGCAAACAAATTATTGTTGGGTGTCAGTAAAGCTATATTTGTTGAATGACACATATCAATATCTACTTAGCAATTAGATTTGTTCAAAAATCATAGCATAATTTTGTCATTTGAGCATGATATATATTTCCCTAAATGAAGGTGTCGAAAATATTTTCATTCATTAATGGTGCAAGGGTATTTACTGCATTACATTGCACCGGACACGTTTACAGGTTGTGTGATAGCCTGGAAGAACAAATGCTCAACGCATACATTCCATGTACAGCATATTACGAAGCTGTCAGTTCCATAAACCACAGGTTACTCAGAGCAGATGTGGCTTTATTTGAAATGCATCATGATGGAGAGAAAATTTTTATTCTATTCACTTTTACTGCAGCAACTTGCGTTACGCGTGTCACCAGCTTTATAGTGGCCTTGCATAGCTCACTCACCATGGTTTTTTTTTTGTAGGACAATAGGGCAGCTGCAACGCTGCTTCCATTCCCTCCATGATCAGCAGCAAATGTCACTGGACCATGTGTGGACCAGCATCATGACGAGGCGCTAACTGCACAACGTGTCCCAGGAGTATGCGTGCAGCATAGGCAAGCACATGGAAGTGCAAGATGAAGTGGCTGTACATGCTTATCCTCACTGGGGTTATAGATTTATGCTGCGCAAAGGCATGGTGCAGCAAGATTTCTCTGCTTTAAGTACAGTTATGTGAAATAAGTTATGCCTGTGCTAGTCACTGAGTTTAATAATTTCACTGGGTGACTTCTCATGACTGGAAACTATGCAAATGCGCTTATTTCATAATGTGCTATGTCAGTCTTGTATTGACATCCTGAAGCCTACACAAGAGTGTGCATCGAAGTATTTGCTGTTGAGCTGTTTAACATTGCAGTACATATAGAGCATAACAGATGGAGCATAAACATCTCCATTTTACTTCATTTTGGTTGTAACATCCAATTCGAGACATGTAAGCAGGAGACTATATTTGAGCACTAAGCTTAATGTCTACCTGCAGTGGAGTTACAGTGGTTAGGGTGCTCGACTACTGCACCCGAAGATGAAGGATTGAATCCTGGCCATGGTGGCCACATTTCAATGGAGGCAAAAACAGGCGCCCGTCTGCTGTGCAATGTCAGTGATTGTTAAAAGATCCGAGGTGGTCGAAATTTCCCTACCTCTCCACTAGTGCATCTCTCGTAGCTTGAGTCACTGTGGGATGTTAAGCCCAATAAATGAAACCAAGCGTAACCTTAACATCGGTTACACCAAGAGTAGGTTCAGTGTGGTTAAGTATGGTACGTAACAGATTACAGATATGTTTTTAAGCTGTGAATTTGTTATTTTAATACCTACAATATATATTTTGTTAGAGTCTGTGCAGTAAATTATTAAACATGCAATATGTTTTTCCATCACTCAAAGATTGCCATTTTGTCAAATACTTGCATGGCATCAGAGTGCAATGGTAAACTCTGGGAAACTTGGTGAATGTATGCAAAAGTAGAAGCGCAGGCTAGCATATTGTGTTAGGTGTTCACAGCCCCACGTTTTGTATAAATTGTCTCATATGGCATCCATGGGAGCAATGCTCGAACGAGCCATGAGGCATAAAAATAAAATGCGAACTACCTGCTCAGAGTGTAACGAGTAATTTTGCCATCAACTTTCAATGATCATACCTGTATTAGCTTAGCTGCTCATCGCTTAGCTCCCAACTGGCCCTGGCCAACGGGCAATGGTGATAGCTTTGTTCAGTGGCCTCCCATACTAGGCATTCCAGTCATGCAAAGGACCCTTTACCTGCACTCTTTTTTTTCTTCAATAAAGTTTTTCACCCTCACCACGCCGTGAGACTGAAAGCACCGTCAGGTGCCACGGCGCGTACCCTAAGCAGGGGCCAAGATTTCCCATGTATAGGTACCTGCTGTCCTCAAACTAGGTATCCACTGTCTCTATGGGTATGTTAAGACAGCCCTGAATAACTCCGGTCTTGAAAAAGTCTGGTCGTACTAAAGGCACTGCTTAAGTCTCGACTTTGCTCCGAATTTATCGTGCAAGCGGGCCCAGGCCAATAATCGTGCAATTCTTCTCCCACAAAAGGAAGCTGGACATCCTTTCCAAAGGAAAAAATATTCTGAGATACTGAATAGAGCGCCGGTGAAGTCAGTGCCAAAGATTGTTCCAACTACCGCACGATCGCGCTGATTTCGCATGCTAGCAAGGTGATGTTGAAAATCCTCCAAGGTAGGCTGCAGCAGTATGTGGATCGGGAGCATCCGGACGTGCAAGCTGGGTTTCGCAAGGGCAGAGGAACTAGAGACCAAATTTCCAACCTTCGCTGGATCATGGAAAAAGCAAGAGAGTTCCAGAAACCCATCTACTTCTGCTGTATTGATTATGCGAAAGCGTTTGACTGCGTAGATCACAGCAGATTGTGGCAAGCCCTCCAAGAGATGGGAGTTCCAATTCACCTCATCTGTCTCCTCAGGAACCTGTATGAAGGACAAGAGGCCACATCAGAACTGGGCAGTGTCTTACTGATTGGTTTCCGATTGAGAAAGGAGTGAGGCAGGTCTGCATACTGTCGCCCTGCCTATTTAACCTATATGCAGAGTACATCATGAGGAAGGCTTTTATGAACGAGTCTTCAGCTGGAGTGAAGATTGCTGGAAAACGTATCAACAATCTTAGATATGCGGATGATACCACTTTAATGTGAGAAAGTGAAGTGGAACTCAAGAGACTTCTGATGCGCGTACAAGAAGAGAGTGAGAAGTTTGGGTTGAAACTGAACATTAAAAAGACAAAGATCATGGCGTCTTGCCCTATAATAGTCCTGGAGCATCAATGGACAAGAAGTGGAAGCTGTGACAGATTTTCTGTTCTTGGGCTGCAAGATTACCTCGGAAGGAGACTGCAGCCATGAAATTAGGAGACGCCTGCTTCTGGGAAAGACAGCAATGGTTAGCCTTGACCGCTTAGTAAAGAGCAGAGACATTAGTCCGCCAACCAAGATCCGTATAACTCGTGCTATGGTCTTTCCAGTTGTTATGTATGGATGCCAGAGTTGGACTGTGAAAAAGGCTGACCGACTAAGAATTGACGCGTTTGAATTGTGGTGCTGGCGAAGACTCTTGAGAATTACTTGGACAGCCAGAAGATCAAATCAGTCGATATTGTCGACCATAAACCCTGACTGCTCACTGGAGGGTCAAATTCTAAAGTTAAAGCTCAGCTACTTTGGTCATCTGATGAGAAGAGAGGAGTCGCTGGAGAAAGATTTGATGTTGGGAAAGCTTTAGGGTCGCCGGAGAAGGGGTAGGCAGCGAACGCGATGGTTAGATGACATCCTCGAGGCAGTGCAGATGAAGTTATGTGATGTTAGGAAGATAGTGAGAGACCGGAAAGCATGGCGTGACATGGTCCATAGGGTCACAAAGAGTCGGACACGACTGAATGACTGAACGACTGAACTGAACTGAAGATTTTTCGCATGCGGTTAGGAAGGCACCGAAGCAAGTTATCGCATTTGCAAAAAGCAAATATACAGCTTATGAGCTGAGATATAACACCTATCTTATCGGCCGCGCATGGTACGTTTATGGCGATTCCTCGGAAACTGTTAGGAAAATTGTAAAGCAGCTGCCTAGAAATAGCATCCAACAACATCCCTCTAGGCCCGCACTTTGACGTGCACCTCAGCCCACTCTTTGTTTTTCAACACTTCACTAACACCGCAGTTTTAGTTCCAAGCGCGCGAAGAAATCTGGAGTCTTGTTCGCTCACCCGACAGCAACATTCTCGTATTAACCTAAACATGGCTAACTATCGAAATTAACGACAGTGAGGTTCTGACAGACTTACCGGACTGTAGGCTTTTTTTGTAAAACTTGTCAAGGGTCCCAGAGTGCTCATTGCCTTTTCTGTTTATTTACCATTTTCAATAATTTCAGTTCGCACTGATCTTGAAATAATGTGGCTTTTCTGCCGTTGTGCTCTTTAGTCGGTTTTTCTTGGTGTTTGTTTTAGGCACCCGCATAACAACCCGAACTTCTCAGAGAAATTTAATAACTTACTGTGTGAACTTACTGCTAAATACAGAAAGTCACATATACTTCTGTTTTGAGATTTTAATTTTCCGAACATTGACTAGACTACTAACACTATTACAGCATCAGGCACATCGAAAGCAGAGAAGTTCATAGAAGTCTGTCTGAACTTCGGCCTTACAGAAGTTATTTCGACCGTAATCTGAATAACAAAAACGAGCGTAAACATCTCAGACCTATTACTTGTCAGCCACCCAGAAAGTGTTAACTCAGTTACGATCCTTCATAGAATAAGTGATCACGAAGTAATTCATGCGATATAGCCCTAAATTCGCTTCGAACCCAAAGCCTAATAAAAAAAAACATCCGTTTGTACGACAACGGTAATTATACAGTCATTATGGTGTCATCGCACTAGCCGACAAGGACATAAGGACTAGGAACACACAAAATTGCGCTGAACTTTCAACTTTAGTTTGGACCCTTTTGATCCGCGCATTTATAATTGACAGAAGGAACTGGGCACGCAAGCGCACTCACAAGACCGATATAGCAATCTCAGTAGCAGCATCGCAATCTCTTGCAATCTCAGAAGCCGAATCGCAATCCCAGCAGCCGTATCGCAATCTAAGTACGAGAAGGCAGCCGCACAAAAACGAACGCGGTGCAATAAACAAAGAAGATTCTATAAAAACAAGGCATAGACACAAGTAAAAACAAAATGCAGCATGATAAATGAAAAATGGCAATAAGAGCCAACAATAATTAAGGCGAATGCATGAAAAGGCGAAGCTGCATGAAAAAGGCCAACAGAAACATGCCAAAAACTTCAATGCGGTGAAAGGTAAAAACGGATAAAAGTTCATCAAAGCGGCAACAGTCAACAGCCAAAAATTAATGAGAGCTAAAACCAGGTTAGAAGATGACGTCGGTGAGGTGAGAATTAACAAAATGAGCTAACAATTAACAGCAAAATGAGTTTTTGCTGTTAATAGTTAACTCATTTTGATAATGCTCACCTCACCGACGTCATCTTTTCACTTGTTTTTAGCTCTCAACCTCTCAAACCCCAACCTAGAGGACTCAAAAAGGTAGGCACCTTCCTCGGGGGACATTTAGGACAGCTCTCAGCCTTCCCAAACATACATTCGCAGCGAAGATTCTATTTCTAGGAATTTATAATACATTTTAAGAGCTTAGAGAGGCATTATTTGGGATGGATGAAAGGATAGAATAAAACAGCGTACGCTTTCAAACGGGGTGGCAGCAGTTGCTGTCATGCTTGTTTTTTATTATATATTAAACATTGTCTTAAACCTGTTAACTATAGAATAATTTTATTTATTGAATTTCTGTTTCTACATTACTAACGTTATGTAACTTTTGTGCTTTTAAGCCGCCAACCTTCCAATCGTTGTTTTGCTAGCTTCCATCGCAGTTTATTCACCCGACCACTGGTACCTCTGAACTCCTGAGTCTCGGGAAGAGTGGCTGCGCCTGCATCGACTTCCGGATGGATACCACCAGATTCGAGTATAAGATGGTTAATTGTTTCTATGAATTTACCACATACTACACACGTGTCATCTTCATGGTTTAAGGCTTTGTAGTTTTGTAGCTGCGTGTTCTAAAACACCATCATCTGGCTTCAAAAAGTAGAACACTGCCTCTTGAGTTTCAAAGAAAGCTTCCTTACTGATCTGCCTTTTCCACTTTTTGTATAGTTCCGCATGCTAATTCTTTTCCATATAATTTGTCCAATTTTTGCCTTCTGTCTTTTTCGCCTCATGCTTAGCGTTCTTTATTTTTGCTTCCTTGTGACCGGTATAGTTACTGATTAGTTTCCTAGTTGTTTTCCTCCACTGCGATTCAACGCTTTTTTATGTATAGGTACTTAAATACTTCAGCTACCCACCAGTTACTTTCCGGCTTCCTCAGGCGTTCCTCGTACAATATTTTACTCTGAGCTTCCCGTACTTTGAAAGATGCCCAGCCTTTATATCCCTGCACCGCCTCATTTGTGTTTTTTCAGTGGGCACCCAGTGCCTATCTTCCGACGGCTCTCTGATTTATTTCTAATGTCGACTGTACCTCCGCTTTTATGCACAAAACCGAATACCTGAATGTAAGCTTACGCGAAAGGCCTTTCAAGTATGATCTGGATCAAATTTTATCAGAATATACTATGAAAGTGAAAAATCGATTTCAAGAATTAGATCTAGAAGACAGAGAGCCTGAAGATATGTGCACTGATGTTTGTGATATATTACAAGAAGTTGCTATTAAGGTAGTTCCAAAGCAAAAGAAATGCAAGAAATCAAACTGGTTATCTGAAGAGGCTTTGCAAATAGCTGAGGAAAGGAGGATGGCAAAGGTTATGAGGGAAAGAGAAAGAAGACTCTCAATGCGGATTTTCAAAAAATAGCAAGGAGCAGTAAGAATGCCTTACTGAACACACAGTGCCAAGCAGTGGAGGACAACAGCCAATTGAGGAACGCAAGAGCTCTGTATAAGACAATCAAAGATGTCAAAGGAAGCTTCTGTGCTAAGCTGGGCGTGATAAAGGACAAACGAAGCAGGCCGGGCATCCTGGAGAGTGAAGTTGAATGGGCCTTAGCGAGCCTTGCTAAGAACAAAGCTAGCGGAATTGATGGAATTCCAGCTTAGTTGCTTCAAAACCTCAACCATGACGCTGTTAACGTTCTGTATACATTATGTCAGCAAATTTGGACAAGCCTACAGTGGCCACAGGATAGGAGGAGGTCAGTTTACATCCCCTTTCCAAAGAAAGGCAGCGCCAAAGATTGTTCCAACTACCGCACGATCGCGCTTATTTCACATGCTAGCAAGGTGATGTTGAAAGTCCTCCAAGGTAGGCTGCAGCAGTATGTGCATCGGGAGCTCCCGGACGTGCAAGCTGGGTTTTGCAAGGGCAGAGGAACTAGAGACCAGATTGCCAACCTTCGCTGGATAATGGCAAATGCAAGAGAGTTCCAGAAACCCATCCACTTCTGCTTCATTGATTATGCGAAAGCGTTTGACTGTGTAGATCACAGCAGATTGTGGCAAACTCTATAAGAGATGGGAGTTCTAATTCACCTGATCTATCTCCTCGGGAACCTGTATGAAGGGAAAGAGTGAGGCCACAGTCGGCATGGTCTTACTGACTGGTTTTCGATTGAGAAAGGAGTCAGACAAGGCTTCATCCTGTCGCCCTGCCTATTTAATCTATATGCTGAGCGCTTCATGAGAAAGGCCGGTCTGCATGAGTCTTCAGCTGGAGTGAAGATTGCTGGAACACATATCAACAACCTTAGATATGCGGATGATACCACTTTAATTGCAGAAAGTGAAGTGGAACGTAAGAGACTTCTGATGCGCGTACAAGAGGAGAGTGAGAAGTTTGGGCTTAAACTGAACATTAAAAAGACAAATATCATGGCGTCTTGCCCTAACAAGTCCTGGAGCATCAAGGGACAAGAAGTGTTAGCTGTGACAGATGTTCTATTCTTGGTCTCCAAGATTACCCCGGAAGGAGACGGCAGCCATTAAATTAGAAGACGCTTGCTTCTGGGAAAGAGAGCCCAGAAGGGAGCGAGGGAAACGGTGCCTTCTCTCTCACTCTCTCCTGGCGATCGTGCGTCGTCTCGTGACTCGCCAGCGCTCGTCAGACATACATCATGCGCATACGCCATTATTTGTCTGCTTGCGGTTACACTGGACATTTTATTGACTCAGTGGAACGACAGCTTGCACGCCCCGCGCTGCATCGGACCCCAGGCACCCGAAAGCGGGCTTCGATTCCATATGACCCAGGCGTTACTGAAACGCTGGCACCCATACTGCGTCGCTACGACGTGCAGACAGCGCATGTGCCAGCCCACAAGCTCAAGGGAGAACGGGTGCAAGTGAAGGACCCACTCAGAAAGGAAACGTTCCCAGGCGCCGTATACGCAATTCCATGTGCCGGCTGCGCAGCTGTGTACATTGGCGAGTCAGGGGATTTTGAAAGAAGATAGCGCGATTATCAAAACGACGTGAGGAAACAGCGGGTGGCTTCGAAGGCGCTTGCCGAGCATTCGCTATCTGCCAAACACAATATTGACTGGGAAAAGGCACGTGTGATAGCGAAAGAAAGGAACAGAGCATCACGGCTCTATCTTGAGTCGCTGATTATTCAGACTACAGCAAATACGCTAAACCGTAATCATGGTAATCTACCCGTATACGCAAGATGTCTGGGTTCTGTGATGCGCCGAATTTAAGGCAACGGTTCCCCGTTTCACCTCATTGTGAACAAGGCTCCAGTGTGGGAACCGAAACGTCATTCCATCGTTCTTCTTTTGGTCGGTGTCGTTTATGTTTCGTCAAGACAAGATAATTGTGTCATGTAGACCCTCGGACATGAAAGCTTGGAAGGAAAGTGGGTCGCGCGTGGCCTCGGCTGAGAATTAGCCGGGCTGACTGCTATCCTCGACCATACACCAATGCTCTACGTCGTGTATATTGTTACGCCGCGCAGCGGCGAACTGAGAAGCTGCAGACGCAGAAGAAGAATCGGAGGAAGCGAGGTGCGAGCCGACTGATCCGGGTTTTTCTGAGCTGTGTGCGTCCATCCTTCATACGAAGTTCACCTGTATTAAAACCATTTCACCTGTTACATTTGGTGGAGGTGCGGGGTAAGAACGTTCGGGATCCGCCAGTACCTCGCCGCAGCCGTCGCGTAGCAGGTTGGCCACCGTCATATCCTCAACAGTACCTTTCAATGGCTACCACCTGCACGACGCAGACTCATGAACAGCAACCTGAAGAGACGACAGCCTTTCCCCAGCAGCGAGAGCCGCGTATGTTCCAGGGTGAACCCGAAGATGATGTTGAGGAATGGCTCCGACATTACGAACGATGCAGCAAGTACAACCGATGGAACTCTGTACAATGTTGTTTTCTTCCTCGCTGGCACGGCTCTGACTCCGTTTGATAATCACGAAGAAATCTTGACGGCCTGGGGCCGATTGGTTGAAGACATTACGAAGTCCTTTGGGAATACCCTTGCGAAGAAGGAACGCGCTGAGCATCATTTTTCCTGAGAGAGCACAGCTTCCCGGTGAGACATGCACACGTTATATCGAAGAAATATTGAAACAGTCGCATTGTAAACCCGCAGATGTCAGAAGAAGACAAGGTAGGCCTCCTTCTCAAGGGATTGCGGAGGATGTTTACAACTTTCTTATTTCGCGGGACACCCTTGCACAGTTGCAGATGTCGTCAAGCAGTGCCGGGCATTTCAGGCGTTAAAGGCATGTCGGATAGTGCCCAAATTTGGTCGTCTTTCAAATGTGACAACTGTTGCCGGTATCGACATTCCGGAGGCTGGAGACATCGCTTCTATGTTCAGGAGTATACGCGAGGAGCTGGATAGTCAGCGGCAACGTACAAATTTCGATGTATCCTACCACCCGACATCGAGGTCCGTATCATCATGGGAACAACGCACGCAATGGGTTGCACAAATAACGGCGAACCATCTTACAACAACGGCGTGGAGCAGACCCTGCAACCAACATCGCACCCTTATTTCCAGCAGCGTCCAGCCCATCCGGATGATGTGCCTTGTGGTGCCTCTCGTCGTGCTTCGGTCGCCCCATCTAGGCCTCCAAGGGATCCTGAAGTGAACTACGAGAGCCGCCAGCCACCTGTATGTTACGGCTGTGGAGGAAGCGGACATATCTTCCGCTTTTGCCCGCGTCGTCAAATTTCCCGACCCCCTGTCCAACGAGCACCGCGCTTCACGAATGGTTCCCAGTGGGAGCAGCAGCCACCTCCTACCTTCTATCGGCCCTCTACCCCTCAATGCCACGCACGGAATGACTCCCCCGTGTCCTATCGCAGCATCAGTCCCCCACCGCAGCGAAGACCCCGTTCGCCATCCCCACGTCGCCGCTTTGTTTCGCCACCGCTGGGAAACTAGGTGGTGGGACCGATGGAGGTAAGGTCGCCGGACGGTCTATTTCACGCATACCTCTACCTATCGTCATGCTAAACAACAAAGTGTCAGTGTGTGTAGACAATGTTAAAACGGATGCTTTGGTTGACACTGGTGCCGCTGTGTCAGTTATGAGCCTTTCATTTAAAAACCGCCTTCGACAGAAAGTTATGTTTGTGTGAGACAAAAACACTACGTTTTGTGGAGTTGGGGATGAAACTTTAGTTCCGGTTGGCCTGTGCTCAGTTTCACTTGTAATTGGTGACGAGTGCTATAAGGCAGAATTCGTTGTATTGAGACGTGCCACGCATGACTATATCTTGGGTGTTGACTGTTTGAGCGAGTGTGGTGCGACTTTAGACTTTAGTGCCGGTGAAATTTGTTTGCAGCCGAACATTATCCCCGAATTAGTAGATAACATGTCTCAGAGCAATCAAGGAGTTCTCGCCTTGAAGGAAGGTGTGCTGCTGCCTGCGATGACGGCGACGATTCTCCCCGTGAAGTCATCTGAATCCTTCACGGGTAAACATTCAATAGTCGTCGAGCCAGATGTCCCGATTGGAGCGAAAAAACATATTTTGGTGCCACGCTCCGGGGGGTCGCGGAGGCGGAGGATGGTCGCGCATACCTCTGGGCTGTGAACGTGTCAGAAGAGCTTGTTCCTCTTCCTTCTGGTTTGACAGTCGCGAGATTTGAAAATTATGTGACACATACCGTTGGAATTTTTTCCGATTCCAGAGGAGCCGCGAAAGACAAGTCTGAATATTGTGCTGAGTTTGAGGTCATTGTCAACAAATCGCTCCCATCTAGTGAACGTCCTATTCTGCAAGAAATTTTGACAACTTATGCCCAAGTGTTCGACTTTGCCTAAAATGAATCAGGTAGCCATTTCCCAGCTTCTCGGCTAAAGCACAAAATTAACACAGGAACCGCACCCTCTATTCGCCAAAACCCTTACAGAGTCTCCCCGGCAGAATGCAAGATAATTCAAGAACAGGTGGACGAAATGCTGCACAAAGGAATCATCCGAGAATCTTCCAGTCCGTGGGCTGCACCTGCGATTCTGGTGCGAAAAAAAGACGATTATTGGCTATTTTGTGTAGACTACCGTCGTTTTAATGCGGTAACAAAGAAACACGTATACCCGTTACCTCGCATTGATGACGCTGTCGACTGTCTACATTCGGCGTCATATTTCTCCTCTGTTGATTTGCTATCTGACTATTGGCAAATTCATCTACATTCATCGCACCGTGAGAAGACTGCTTTTGTAACACCAGATGGTTTATACGAATTTAACGTAATGCCCTTTGGATTATGCAACGCTCCCGCGACATTCGAGCAATTTATGGACACTATCCTTCGTGGCCTCAAATGGGAAATATGCATATGTTACCTTGATGACGTTATCATTTTTGGAAAGACCTTCCAAGAGCACAATGAGAGCCTCCATAAAGTTCTTGAATGCATTGGCAAAGCGGGTCTTATTTTGAATTCGAAGAAGTGCCATTTTGGAGAGCGACAAACTTTAGTTCTTGGGTTCCTCGTCAACGAGGATGGCATCAGGCCGGATCCGCAGAAGATTGCTGCAATGTGCGACTTCGAAACTCCACGAACCCTGAAAAGTCTTCGGAGCTTTCTTGAACTCTCTTCTTATTTTCGTCGCCTTATGGCTGGTTTTGCGCAACTTTTCCACCCCCTTACTTCTCTACTGCACAAGGATTAGCAATTTGTGTGGACCCCAGAGTGCGAACCCTCTTTCAATCTGCTCAAGTCTTCTCTAACTTCAGCACCACTGCTGCGCCACTTCGACCCTTCTGCTGTGACGGAGGTCCACACTGACGCCAGTGGCGTCGGTCTTGGGGCGGTGCTTGTGCAGCTGCATAGTGGGGCTGGACACGTTCTTGCGTATGCCAGCCGTACGTTGACAAAATGTGAACGGAACTACACAGTTACCGAAATGGAGTGCCTCGCAGTTGTGTTCGCTGTGCACAACTTCCGACCATACCTATATGGACGCTACTTCACCATAGTTACTGACCAGCATTCGCTATGCTGGCTCATCAGACTTCACGATCCATCTGGTCGTCTGGCGCGCTGGGCATTACGCCTACAAGAATACAACTTTGGTGTCGCGTACAAGAGTGGACGATATCACAGTGATGCAGACTGCTTGTTGCCGACTTCCATTAACGATTATTGCAGACTTCCATTAACGATGAAGACTGCATCGATGGGTGCTTAGCCTCAATCGCGTCGACGTTTTCTAGTATGGCGCCCTTTAGGCGAGAACAACGCAACGACCGGTCACTACAGCCTCTTATACAAGAGGCAGAAGGAAGAGCAGATTCAACGCAGTTTACATTCGAAGATGGTGTTTTGTGCAAGCAGAACTACTCAGTTGACGGGGCTGCCCTCCTTTTCGTCGTCCCAAAAAGTCTCCGTGCACAACTTTTGCATGCCATGCACAATGATATTACCTCTGGACATCTAGGCTTCTGTCCTATCCTGCAAAGAATTCGCCAGCGTTTTCATTGGCCACAAATGTATAAGACCACCAAGCAATACGTTGCGACAAGTGAAAAATGCCAACGACTTAAGTCACGCACCACCACGATGGCCGGACCTTTACAACCCGTCAATCCACCTACCTCACCTTTTGAAAAGATTGGAATTGACCTGCTCGGTCTGTTTCCAAAAACTGTAGAGGGCTGCCGCTGGGTTATCGTATGCGTTGACTATCTTACCAGATACGCGGAGACCGCTGCTCTCGCTACCGGAAAGGCTGCTGATGTTTTGTCGTTTCTTTTGAATTCCGTTATTCGTCGCCATGGCGCACCCCGTGTTATTGTAAGTAGTCGGCAATTCACTGCTGATGTCGTGGAATAAATGCTCCGAATTTGTGGTTCACTTTACCGACACTCGACACCGTATCATCCGGAGACCAACGCTCTCACCGAGCGCACCAACCGCATCTTGACAACCATGCTGTCCATATACGTCTCGTCTGATCATCGCAACTGGGATTCATGGCTACCGTATGGGACGTACACTTATAACACTGCAAATCATGAAGTTACCGGCTATTCTCCTTTCTATTTACTCTATGCAAAAACTCCCCACGTTTTCACTTTCCTCCAACGACGATGCGTCTGTTTTCCAGATGCTATGCCGTGCCGAAGAAGTCTGTCGTATAGCCCGCTTACGCACACTGGCTTCTCAAAGCCGCTCGAAAGAACACTGCGATCTTCATCATCGTGCAGTTGCTTACTCCCCTGGAGACTACGTCTGGCTTTGGACGCCTATTTGCAAAGAGGATTATATGAGAAGTTCCTCTGCAAGTACGATGGCCCCTTCGACGTGTTGGACCAAGTGAATGACGTGAATTACGTTATCGCCAAAGTCACGACGGATAACCGCCGATCCCGCAAGACACAAATTTTTCACGTGGCTCGCATGAAGCGCTACCATCTTCGATCTAGCTAATTTTCTCGAGGACGAGAATCGTACGCCCGGGGGGGAATTGTTACGCCGCGCTGCGGCGCACTGAGAATCTGCAGAAGCATCAGAAGAAGAAGCGGAGGAAGCGAGGCGCGTGCAGACTGATCCGAGTTTTTCTGAGCCGTGTGCGTCCGTCCATCGTACGATGTTCACCTGTATTAAAACCATTTCATCTGCTACAATATTGAAATTTATTGGAGCATCTGGTGTTGCAAAGTCGTAAATACTCCCTCCCCATATGAAACTGACATCCGGAGGGCCCACTGACTGGCGCCTTATCTAAACTAATACGTATACCTATTTACTTATGAGATGTGAGAAACAGCACTGAACAAGGGTTGAGGGGAACCCGCAGTTCGCAAGGCGAGCCAGCTTCTGGGCGAAGAGGCTTGCCTTTTTCTGGTATGTGGCTGAGACGCAGATAGGTCACCTTGTCGACATTGTGCAGACATACAAACACATGTTTATACTTCTTTTCTTGCTTATTTTTTTATTTCGGAGGGTAAGATGCACATCACACACCACAGCTGTGCGAGGCCGGCCCCACTGTTACACATATGCTAGTGATGTAAAACAAAACCAGAAAGCTTGCATCTGACAGAAGGAGCACAGGAGCAGACAATATAGCTGTCCTTAAATATGATAAAAATTTCCCTCCCGCGCCTTCTTCTGACCCAACGGGCTTCAACCTATTTTAAAATAAACAAATGAGCCAATCCGGGCAAAGTATTTTTCATTACAAATTAGTGAAATGAAGGCACAAAAAGTTACAACAGCAGGAGCGACGGCACGGGCAAACTCCTCTAATCTCACCTGGGTTGTAGCGCAAGGGGTGGGATTGAAGCAAATAGACGGATTCATGGCAGAACATTATGTGATTTGGACGGAATTAAGAGAGCGTGGAAACTTACCAAATAATCCTTTCATCAGAGTCGAGCTCCCTTCTGGACCTCCTCAAAGTGCGAACACTTGCCTTAGCAGAAGATGCGGCCCTTGATCGGCGCTCATTTCACCACTGCAAGGTATTTGTCACGTCTCCGACTTCTAAGGGCGCACCCCTACGCTAGGGTAGTAATAAGTTTCCCCGTCCCCAAACCTGGTTTCCCCACCCTGACAGCACTCATAATATTAGTGATGATTTCCCTATCAAGGGTAATTTTCATCCCCTCTGCAAGGTACTAAATATGTGGTCGGGAGTAATGACTGATGCAAATAGGTGGGTACTGTTCCCTGCGGTTCCCTCTGACATACAGGATCAGTGACAGGCGGCGCTGCCCAGCGAGTGCTTAGCCATCTCGCAAAGGATCGTTTATCTAGTCAATGAAGAAAGCGGAGCCTTGACTAAGGCTAGGTTGCTCTTCACTTCCTCATTTCCCAACTCCTTCCTTCAGAATTATTTATATGACCTCAACTCGTATGCAAAGCGTTTACAGAATTCAGAAGCCTACGATATATCGGCTACCGAGTGCGCAGCAAATTGTTCTAAAGTCTGGCTTCGGAACTAGATCAAGAAATCGGTTCCGGATCACAAATTCGGCCGCGGCGTTTCCTTAGGCACAGTGGAGAAGGATAATTATGGTTCTAGACTTCAGTATGCATGAGTATGCTGCGGTTTCGTAGAATTAAATCTGCCACACATATGCGCATACCATTGAGAATACACAGCAATAGTTTGCAACTTATCCGTAGGGTGCTCTGCTGATCCCGCGGAGAAAATTACAGACCTGGGCTTCCTACTCCGTGAGTACCCTGGGCGTACACTTCATGTGACTTCGAATTATTGCGTTTATTTTAACGCTTTACACAGAGCGTTGATCTATCTAAATAATATTCTGCCTATCTAAAGAAGCACAATAAAACTTTCACTTGTACAAATAGTTCAAGCAAGAAAACGTAAACCCAGCCTGCAGACATTTCTGATGCGTTTAGTTACTTATTTTATTTACCTTCAAGTCGGTCAAATACCGCCAGAAGCCAGACATTACACCGATCCCCTCAGAGCATGTTTACGTTTCTTTGCCTCCTGATGAGATTACAAAATGATACACCTTTTAAATAACGCCCGTCATGGGCTTAATAACAATCTTCTCATATCAAATTATTCTCCATCTACTTAGGGGTGTCTTGACTCATTTTCTTAAGCAGGCATTTTATCTACAGGCTTCTTTGAGGCTCACATTTGGGTACCTGTTTCCTGTAGAAGGCATGGACGAACGTCATCATGATCGCTTTTATTGTGTATGCCGCTGGATAGTTGAACATGCGCTGATAACCCGCGCAATGAGTGGTATGTTGATTCACATTTTCCTTAAATAGTCGTGGTTCCACACGGTGGTGCAGCAAATAATTTGCGAAAAACAGCACATAAAGCAACGGCCGCCATCTCTTTTCAAAGGGGACGCTCCGCAATTTCACCCATACATGCATGAACGCTGAAATGCAAAAATGAAAAACTGCATATAAAAATTCAGAGACTAGATCGAAAATAGGGGGGGGGGGGGGAATTCCTAAAATGTTCAGTGGGCAGTCCCCCAAATTTTCAAGTGCGAAGAAAAGCACAAAAATGAAACAAAAAGAGCGAAGCTAAAAACCAATCGCTCACTAAAATATAAAGATTTATTCATAAAGTCACTAGACTGCTAAGTAGGTAGGAAATGAGCTAACCTTTCTAGGAAATGTCTGCACATGCTTGCATTTTTGCGGTTTCTAGATGTTACTCCACGTTCACGTATTGTACATACGCTTCGTTTTCTGGACACACTATAAGTTTCACGAATAATGTTTTGGCTGCTATAGAGCACTCGTAATGTAGCATTCTTACTTCTTTTCAATTGGTTGCCATTATTTTTATATTAAAAAACGTGGTTCGTTTTGATGTATATTGTCACAGACTTTTATAATGAAAAAGGTGAGGAACGCGGGGTAGGAAGACGAGAAGTGTAGTTGTGAGTTGAGGTTCTGTATGGCTCGGGTGAACCGTTGTTTCTAGTAAATAACGTTGCTTTACGTGGTGCCATCAGGAATGCCTAATTTTGTGGAGTGTGCAGTTTCGATTCCTCGGTAACGCCCCACCATTGACGTGCCCTTGAAGCCTCATCGTTGCCGCCGCCTTACTGCACTTCCACCACCCCTTGTTACCATAAAGCCGCGGACCGAGTCTAGCTCTGTGCTTCTCCCCACTTCAGTCAGGTGGCTTCTGGCCTTTATCCACTATACCGGAAGCCCCGCCCTTTCGCTGGCGCAGCGGGAGAGGGCGATTAGAACTGCCCCGCCATTGCCAACGGGTGAGCAGCCACAACCGATGGGAATCCGCCATTCAATTTCACAACTTTGTGTTTTTCCAGACCAACACTGCCCCTATCTGGTTTGAAGATCACGAGGACACGCTGAAGACATGGGAGCGCTTAGTCACTGAACTAAAACAGTGTTTCGGTGACGAATCACCGCACAAGAAATGGGACAAGCAACCCCTCGTTCATCATGCCTAACTACCCGGCGAGACTGGTGCAACATATAGAGCTTGTTCACGGGACGTCATTGCCACTTTACTGGAAACCATGGCACGCACAAAGCAACATCGGAAAGGGAGAAGGAAAGAGAGAGGGGCTTAAGGCGAATTATGACACGGCGTCGGTGAAAGCCGAGATCTGGTTGGATGGCGTAGCAAACGGCGTCTCATGTGTTAGACAAATTATTGGCGCTCTGCAGGGAGGAGGCCGGTATACCAGCGCCGAAGCATCAGAAATATTTTTGTGTGCTTTTAGTTTCGAACCACCCAACGTTATGGCGTCTCCGCTATACAGGGTTGCCACAACTGCCGCCTGCTAAACCTGATAGTGAATATGGTCAATACCGAAGATTGGTGTGGTTTCTGGGGTTTAACCTCAAAAAGCGACCCAGACTATTATAGGCGCTGCAGTGCATTACCACGGAAATTTCGACCGCCTGGCGTTCTTTAACGTGCACTGACATCGCACAGCACACGGACGCCTTGCTTTTCGTCTCCATCGAAAGTCTCCATCTGTACCGAAGAGGCTCTCAAATTGTGCAAGCTCTCGACTGTCGTATTTCGGATGAGGACAAAGTAGGATATATTTTGTAGGGCATTGCAGAGTGTGTTTACAACTTTCTCATCGCCAAACATGAAATTTAGAACGTCTCTGCTGTTCGTCGTCCCATCCGCACTTTCAAAGAACTTAAGACCCGTCAAATAAGAACTAAGTTTGCAATAATGGAAAATGGGGCAACTGTTACCAGATTTGATGATAATGTCTCTGCAGACCTTGCCTTGACTCTCCGCCATATCATTGTGAAGAGCTCCTCCGGATCGATTCCCACGGCCGGTACACTACACCAGTGGCCTCCCGCTCATATTTTTTGTGCGAACCCACCTACAAGCTGCAATCACAGCCTGAGTTCTCTTCGGTTCGCACAGTATACACTGCCTCTTCCAACCAGTGGTCGCGGAAATACTAGGCAAGCACTGTTTCTTCGAGGCATCATGATCAGCATAACGACCTTCGCCCTCGAAGATTTAGACGACCATTTACGTTTGTAGATCAGAGCTAAACTGGCTATTATTGACATTCTGACACCGAGTCCTTTCAGGAAAACCTTTTCTCCGCCGTACTCCCGTCTGTTACTGCCTGGGTATCCCACGCCACATCTCAAGACAATGTCGCCGTCATCCATCAGCGTGGTATGATCGACCAACTTACCCAAGCACGATCATTGATCAGCCAGTTGATTTGCCTCAGTACTGGCCGCCTGCTCCACATGGCTAGTTTCAGCTTGGCCGCGCACGTAACTACTCTCCGGCTTGCCACAGGAGTCTTACTTCATCGCCAGCATTTTATGTCTGCCGGTCGCCGTCTCCGCGGCGTCGCTACGTGTCACCACCTCCGGAAACCCGCGCCGCCTCCGATGGAGTTGAGGCCGTCGGAGACCGATCGCTACTCACATAAATTATTACATTAATATGCTTAAAATAAGATCCATGTGCCTATTGACGGTGTTTCCACAATGGGGTTAGTGGACACGGGTGTAACTATTTCGATTATGACCTTATACTTTAAAAACGTGCTGGGACCAATCTTCATGTTTTCTCTGGACAGAAATGGTAATCTTCATAGAGGTAGTGGTGATTTGCTGCATCCTGTCGGAGTGCGTAGTGCCAATGTGTGTACTAGAGGAACTATGTTTTCGACGGAATTCTTCATACTAATCCACTCCACATATGATGTATCCTTGGTATTGATTTTCTGCGCATATGTGGCGCAAACCTAGACTGCCGGACGGACGAGATCAGTGTTGACGGCTGCCTTCTGCCTGACCTCTTAGAAGACCGTTTTGTTTGTGATGACGAGCTTAGCGTGTTTGACGATACCGTTGTGCCGCCGATGTCTATGCAGTGCGTTCTGGTTTCATGTTCTCGCCGTGTGACCAAAGCGTTTTATGCTACCGTGACGCCTAACAATTTGAACTGTGTGAAGGCATCTCTTCTGGTTTCTCATTGCTTTGTGTCGGTACCTCAGGGCTGACAAATAATTGCTCTACGAAGCCAGTTTTTTTAGCAGCTGGAATAGAGCGTGCCTCTTGTTGTCAAGACCCGCAATATTAGTGGCCTTTGTTACGGATGTACCAGATCGGCATGTCGCAGTATCCTTCGTGTTTAGGCAAATGCGTGGTATGATTAGTAATTACCTTAATGACACATAGCGTGATTTTTTGGCAGATCTGCTATTAATAACATTCGTCCGTTTTTCACTTCTGGGAAGGCCACCAGTTCACTCTCCTTTCTCGAGTAATGCATCAATCATTACAGTGGCACCGGATATGCACACCCAATTCGCCCAAAACCCGTACCGTGTGGCGCCTTCTGAGCGCAAGGTCATAATTGAGCAAGTTCGGGAAATGTTCAAAAAAGGTGTCATTCAAGAGCCATTCTTTGGGCAGCTCCTGTAATTCTTGTGCGAAATAAAAATGGCACATGGTGATTTTGTGTAGATTACCGCCGTCTGAATTCAGTCACAAAAATGACTTCTGCCCGCTTCCCCGCATTAATGACGTCATTGACTGCTCGCGCTCTGCGTCATACTTTGCATCTGTAGACCGGCGGTCGGGATACTGCCTGCTTCCAATGGAGCCAGCAGATAAGGAGAAGACTGCCTTTATAACTTCCGACGGACTGTTCGAGTTTAATGCTATGCGCTTTGATTTGTGCAATGCGCCTGTGACATTTGAGATTCACTGAGTATATACTACATGGACGGAAATGCGGCGTTTGTATCTGCTATCTCGACGCTGTAGTTATCGTCTGCCGGAAAGTCAAAGAACACAATGATCGGCTAGTGCTCGTTCTGCCCTGCTTCTGCTAAACTGGCCTCCTTCTTAATCCAAATGTGCCATTTTTTTTTTGACCGACATGTGTTGGTGCTTGGTCACCTCGTCGTTGGTGCTGGCGTCCAGCCTGATCCTCAGAAGACAGTAGCCACTGCCGCTGGTCAGCAACGTCTGAATGTACCGGAGCTCCGCAGTTGTTTTGGGCTTTCCTAATGTTTACGTCACTTCATACCTACCAGCTCACGTGCCTACTGCATAATGACGCTCAGTTCCACTGGACATCTGAGTACAAGTCGTCTTTCCGGCAACTCGTTGCTCTCAATACTGCATCCTATCTAACGGCAATTCAGCCCTTCTGCTCCAACGGAAATTTATACTAACGCAAGTGGTATAGTCACAGGTACTGTCCTCATTCAGTGCTATGACGACCGGGATCACATGATTGCATACGCCAGTCGAACTCTAAGCAAGACTGATCGCAACTATACCGTCACCGAGCAGGAGAGTCTCGAGGCTGTTTTCGCCATGCAGCTTTTTCACTGCTAGCTGTTCGGACGGCCTTTCGGGATATCTACTGATAACCATTCTCTATACTCGTTACCCAATCTCCGTGATCCGTTTGGTGGCCTGACATGCTGGGCACTTTGTTTGCCACAGTACGAATACAACATTTCATACAAGAGAGCAGATGCTTCTCCCAGTTGCCACTTGCAACGACGGAATGTGACGCTGATAACTTCAATCATTACATCACTGCTTTTATCTGGAAGATTTCGTGATAATTGTGCCTTCCGTGCAGAGCAACACAAGTATACCAGCATCCCTAGCCGTTCTTGAAAGTTGCTGAGGATCTAATTTCGAACAGCATGTTTTATTTACTTGATGGCTTGTTATACAAGAAAGCTTATACAGACAGAGGCCGTTGGTTCCGGCTTGTAGTCATGATAAATAAACAGCGCTGATGACGAAGTCGAAGAGCCAGAAGAGAGCAGGACGGGCGCTGACTCACAACTGAAGTGTACTGAATAATATGCAGAATAAAAAGCCAAACAAAGCCGCTCTAAACCACAGTAATACCTGGCTTGGGTTTTTTCTGTGTTTTATACAATAAACTTCAGTTGCAAGTCAGCGCCCGTCATATTTTCTTCTTGCTCTTCATCCTCGTCTTTAGCGTTGTTTATTCTTCGTGTAGAGTACCAACTAGCGTAGATGTCTCTTCTTTTACTGCTCGTAGTGCCTGAAAGCCTTCCTTTTTATTTACGCGCCATGCACGACGATCCATCTTTGCAACACCTGGGATCCGAGAGAAGTTTGCAACGCATTCAGGAGCGATTCTACTGCCACGGATGCTCCACACGATTGACCACCATGTGGCCAACTATAACTGTCCTCAGTGACGGAGACCTAAAGGCTACTGCTGTAGCCCCCTTAACACTTCACCCTCTAGCGCCGCATGAAGTTTCTTTTGAAAAATTCGGGGTGGACCTTTTCAGTCCATTCCCAAAGTCCCTAAAAGGCAATCGTTGCAATGTTGTATGTGTAGGCTATCTTACCCATTACTGTAAGACGACCACACTTCCCGTCGCTGCAGCGTACCTAGTGCCTCCTTTTATGCTGCATTCCATTATCTTGCGACATGGTCGCCCGAGAGTTGTGATAAACGATCGAGGCCTCCAGTGTACTGTCGACGTGATTGATGAACTTTTGCGATTATGCGCATCTGATTTCAGACATTCTACTCCTTACAAAACTCAAACAAATGATTTCACAGAACGCGCCTACAGAACTCTCACCAATATGCTCGCAATATGTACGTCGCTTTGCACCATAAGAACTGTAACTGTGTTTTCGTTTATTACATACGCTTTCAACACTGTCACGCATGAGACCACAGGATACAGTCCATACTTTTTTACTGTACGCCCGCTCTCGACACATTCTCAACATTATCCTCCCATTTCACACTGATGACGAGCCGTGCTTAGCGGAACCCCTTTGCCTGGCTGAAGAAAAGCGCGGAGGATTGCCCGGCTAGGACCCCGGCATTACAACACCGATCGAAAGCTCGGTAAGACGACTACAATCGCCAGATAACTTATCTTCCAGGTTAGCGAGTCTGGCTTTGAAAACCTGTAATAAAGCCCGACAGAGACAGGAAAATTCTGGCACGCTCTGCTGGCCAGAATGTGATCCTAGAACGACTCAGCAAAGTGAACTACCGCATTGCATGCCTGACAGCCAGTGGACGACGTGCGCGAAAACTGAGGGGACGCATTTCGCCCGCCTGGAGCAGCGTTACTGCCGTGCCAACACCAGATTTGTCCGGAGGGCTTCGTTTCCGAAAGCAGGGAAAAACCTATTAGGACTAATGTGAGGAATTTGGGGTAGGAGTACGAAGAATTGTTTGCGTTTATGCGCGGTCTGGCTCGGATGCACCGTTGTTTCGTCTAATTAACGTTGCTTTACATAGTGCTATCGAGAATGCTACATTATTTATGATAGGAAACAACCGCACCAAAGCCAACAAGGCAGCTCTCACCCTCTATTTTGAAGTCTTTATAGCGTATCTTAATTATGCTGTTAAGGCGCTACACTGCAGAGTTTGGAGTAGGGTGAAATGCAACTCCGAAGCAAAAAACAAATGTTTGCTCAAAATTGTTCCAATTATGCGAGAAAAATATCTCCAATCATGAGGCTTCGGAGCACAAACATCACTGTTAGCTTAATTGAATAACGGATGTGATCTAACAATACTGTAAACCAGTTTCCCGCAGAGCATATTTGCCGAAATTTTTATATCCCATGCGTGTCGCGGTTCCTGCATTCGAAATTGTGTCTGCGCCGCTATAACGAAAAATGTTTACAAACCCAGTTTTTTTAGCGTATTATAAGATTGTATCATAACAATTTTGCAACAGGAGATAATTATTGTAACAAACTTTTGCTTTGATTTTGTTAGGTTTAACGTCCCAAAGCGACTCAGGCTAACAAACGTTTGCTATTGTGTGTGATAGCAAAACAATTGTTACATATTAGAAAAAGCTCACTCCATCTGCACAACAAATAAGCAAACCTCTCCAGAAAATTGAAATGTACCCGGGATAAACTTCACTTGTTTGTTTTGTTTGTGTTTTACTGCATAGCCTTTAAAGTTTAGTACATTATGCGATGTAACCATCAAAAATTTACATATCTGTCTGGCGCCACAACCATGGCTGAATGGTTAGGGACTGTACTGGTTGTCGGGTAGACGCCTTGCTCTTTGATATTAGCATTGTTAACCGTGGTCACTAAATTCAAAGCTGCTCTAGGCCTTCCTAAGTAGTTCATGTGGCGCTCGATTTATTTTTTATGGAGTAAGGAACTCTACTGCAGCCAATTTGTACTCACCCTCATCACATCACATCACATCACTTTAATACCTTAAAGACCCTC
>JAJIZL010016346.1:26930-38105 GCA_023969395.1 Amblyomma maculatum | reverse complement strand
AATCAGTGGATGAGGAGGCTGCATCATGGCACAGCTACCGAGCCCACCATCCTCTTAGACATGGGCAAGAACCTAGAAATGATCGCCATTTCCGCATCGTTTACACATCTGCTACACTTGCTGGAGGTAACATCGTCTCTGAAAATGTGTAACCATCAAGCCGAGAGCAGGATTATAGGGCTACAAAAGGCTCGAAGCCCAATAAGCTTCTAGGAGAGAATAGAAAAACATCTGGCTTTGAATGAAGGGTGCGATGGCGGTGGCAGTGAGAGCCACGCTTGGAAACATGAATAGGGGTCTTGCTTATTTTGAAATAACGGCCAAATAGAAAGCGTTGGGACACCCAGAAAAAAATTACCGTTGTTGTGCCAAACAGCTTGTAACCTAAGTTCTCATCCATCATGGAGCATTGCTCTTTTTCCGTAGTATACGAAATCCTTATACCTAGTCCCGACGAACAAAACGTATAATTTAGGGATTTAAGAGGAAAGATCACTTCTTAGTGGCCATGCCTGAAATTAAATTTGCCCTGCGACTACATTGGATTGTGCACCGTAGTATGCAGAGTAAGGAAGTACTTCTGCTGTGTTTGCAAGTAACACTGGAGTACAAACATTTATTCAGGTCCATCCGAATGAGAGCACGGCTTTTCGTGCGATGGCCACAGCGTCATCAATTGATTGCATGTCATACGAAGAATTTTTAGCCATGTCGTACAAGCATATCTGCAAGAAAAAGCAATTAAGCATAAATAATATTTTAAAAATCCGAATAAGAAGGTTTATGACGTACCTGGCCGAAAGGTGTTAAAAAATAATCTCTAAATTAACCGTTTTTTTATTCATTTCTCTTTATCACCTAAATGCAGTTCGCAGCTATGCGTTTTAAAAGTTCGAATTGCAGTTTTTTCGGTATAAATATTCCTCATCTTATATACGACTGAGTGTCGATTTTTGCGTGAACAGATATTTAGCCCAGAAAGTATATTTTAACTGTTCTGACGGTACGTAGTGATGTTATATTTTTTAAACTAAATATGCAGCATGTAACACGTATTTTCACATAGTGCTAACAACGCCATTTACAAACAATTAGGAGCCTTGTACTTCTCTTGAATTTACCATTTATTGGGCTGAATTTCGCCCCGCAAAAGAAGTAAGCAACCGGTGGTGGGAATAGCAGCAATCGTGCTCGCGGTGGTTGAACAAAGAATGCCCGTCGCACCCGACAACGTTCAATTTAAAGGCGGTGATGAAACATCTAGAGAAATCTCCGAACGGGGACTAGCACAACCTGGAACATTGTAGAAACACAAGCGAGTGGCCGCAATCTTGCACGACAAAGAAACTGATAAAGCTGCTTAGGCGACGAACATGAACAAACAATGAATACAGAATTGATCCGCGTGTGAAAATCATTGAGATAAGGCCGGATTCCGGCGGCGGTCGAAAAAAAGAACAAATGAAGATCTGAATTGCTTGAGGCATTCATCATCATCAGCCTGATTATACCCACTGAGAAGTAATGCTTAAGGCATTACTTCTCCTTTATATAGGCAGCGCCTCGATGGTTACATAATCATACAGAAAGACAAGCAAAACACTATATGTTAAAAAACCTTTAGCGTGCGTAATAAGGTTTCAGAAGCACAACATGGACGATATCTGGGTGCGCCCAGCACCATTGGAATGTGGTCATGCCGTCAGGGATGACCTGGTATTAAAGCTGTCTGATGCGTAGCGGGACTTTGTATGGGCCGAAGTAGCGCCGCTAGAGCTTTTGACTCAGTTCGCGAGGGCGTATTTGTGTCCACAACCACACTTGGTCCCCTAGTTTGTACTCTGCGTCGCGCCGTCACAAGTTGTATCGTCGGGCGTCCGTGCGTTGCTGGTCTTTAATGCGCAGCCGGGCGAGTCGTGGGGCGTCCTCTGCACTGTGCAGGTAGGGGGCGACGTCGAGGTTGTCTTCTGTCATGTGCGGCAGCATTGCGTCGAGTGGTGTCGTCGGCTCTCTGCCGTACACAAGCTTGAACGGGGTTGTTGTGGTTGTCTCCTGGATGGCTGTATTATACGCGAAGATCGCGCACTGCAAGATGGAATCCTAGGTCTTGTGTTCGGCATCGACGTACACGGTCGTCCACTTCTACCTTGAACACCGCTCTGCGTGGCCAGGCCTTGGCGGAGCCGCCGCTTAAGCAGACGACGCAGCGGAGGCCCCACCTACAGCTGTCACTGCGCTTGCGCGCTCGTTCCCCAGGCACCCGCGAGAGGCGCTCCGCGGAGCGCTGGCCACGCAGAGCGGTGTTCAAGGTAGAAGTGGACGACCGTGTACACGGCGATCATACCTGATATATTTTTGTTAAGCCGTTCTGTATGCCCATTCGTTTGCGGATAGTAGGCAGGTGGCCATCGGTGGCTCGTTTCACTGTAGTCTAAGATGACCTGCGTGAACTCCGTCGTAACTGCAGTTCCTCTGATCATAAGTAGCCCTTAAGAAGCACAGCGTAACAAATTTCATTCGACAAACACTTTAGCCACTTCTGCAGTGCTAATGTTGGGCAGGGCTTTCATTTCGGCGTAGCGGGTCATATGAACGATGCCACGATGACCCATTTCTTCTGCGCTAATGAAGTTGGGAAGCGACCGAGGAGATTCATCCCATTGCATTGAAAGGACTAATTGGGGTAAAATTAGGTTCAGTTGACGAACTGGTCTGATTGGGAGCATAGATCTTGTCTGGGTTACACTGTCGGCACGTTTTCACAAAACGAGCAACGTCGGCAGGTATCCGTAGCCAGTAATAGTTCTATCGTATCGCTGCAACGTAAGCGAACACCCGAGATGCTCTGCTGTCGGTTCATCGTGCAGCGCCTGCGCAATCGCCTATCAGAGGTTTTTGGACACAGCGAAAATCTGCCTGGTTTTGTTTGCTGGGTAGTTCTTCACGACGAAATCATTATTTAAGACGAATGACGGTAAATGACGATGCCTGAACACAGGAGGATGAGAAGCAGTCTTTCCTTCCAGATAACAAGCCAGGTCTTTCAACTGAGAGTATTATGCTGCTGCTGTGCAAAACTGCTCGTGCTTACCAGCCCCAGGAAGGCGTCCTCGTCGTTGACAAGCAGGCTGCATAGGAATGCTTGTGGTCGTACTTATAGACGACTGTGATGTCGAATTCTTGAAGAGGCAGACTTTGTCGTGCAAGGCGGCCGCAGAGATTTTTTATGTTGGCGAGCCAGCAAAAAGCATGGTGACCGCTCAAAGTCCTGAACCATCGTCTGTACAAATAGGGCGAAATTTTGTTGTGGCCCAAATGATGGCGAGCATTCGTTCTCAGTCGTCGACTAGTTGGGTTCAGCTTGCTGCAGGAAACGGCTGGGGTATGGGAGAACTCATTCCTGTCCTCCAATTTGCTGAACGACAACAGCGCCTAAGCCAGTGCTGCTTGCGCAGCTATGGTTTTCTGTCTCCTCGTTTTCGTCGAAGTGTCCGAAGACGGGAGGAGACTAGGCGGCGCTAAGGTTCTTCAAAGCTTCCGCTCGCTATGCTTTCCACTTAAAAGGCACGTCAGCCTATTTCAGTTAAGCGAATGATGCAGCGATGTGCGAAATGTTCATGACAAATCAGCGATAGTAAGCGCACAACCCAAGGAATCTGCACACGGCTTATTTGTCGAAAGGCTGCGGAAACTGGGCTGTCGCAAACGTTTTCTGCGGGTTTGGGAGAACGCCACCTTTGCTCTTTCTTATTGCTCTTGTTGTCGAATTTACACTATTCTCGTTTTAACATCACTGTCCGCAGCCTTTTAAGTTGCTCTTCAATGTTCGACAAGAAAGCAACGACGTCGTCCAAGAATATCGAATAAATCTTCCACTTCATGCCAGCTAGGACAGTGTCCATTCCTCGTTCGAACGTGGTTGGTGTGGGGCGCAAGCCAAATTAAATTACCGATGAATTCGAAGAGGTCGTCTGGTGGTATGAACGCTGTCTTATCGCGGTCTCTTTTATCGACCTCAATTCACAAGTACCCAGTCATCAAGATCCTGGACGAGAAATACCCAGCGTTGGAGATTTACTCTAGAGTGTCGACGACGCGATGGAGCGGGTAGACACCCCTCTTCGTGATGTTGTTCAAGTGGCGGCAGTAATCAGAGCAGTCGCGAAGTGTGCCGTCTTCATTCCTCAGTAGGACGACCGGTGAAACCCAGGGGCTGTGCGACGGCTGAATCCCGTCTCCGCAAATATTTCCTTAACTGGATGGCTTGGCGTTAGCGTGGCGATAAACAGTAGGGGCTTTGATGAAGAGGTCGGTCGTGGTCGTCTGTGATAACGGGGGCTTTGCCGACAGGGTCTATTACACCTCTGACGTTGAAGCAAAATGCTCGCTGTAGCTTTCAAGAAGACTACGAATCCGATCTGGCCTGCTTCGGGGTGGTGCTGTATTGATGTTGAACGTCAGCTGCTAGGTAGACCGGGCGCATTGACTTCGAGTTGGCCATAAGGGCGAATACAGCCCTGCTGTCCACTAGGTCGTCAAGAAAAGCGATCGATATCTGCGTTGCTCACGCAGGCAACGACGCTTGATTGGGGCGGCGCGGGCAAGTCTCTGTTGTGGACGTTTAGAGCAGTGTGATGCGTCGATGTTGTCGTGGAAAGTATGGCGCTGTTGATGATTTTAATGAGTTTGGAGCGAAGATCGATGATCACTCGATGTTCGTTCAGAAAATTCATCGTTAGAATCGCCTCGCGAGAGCACAGCTGCAGGACCACACCGTGGTAGATTAAGTGCGCCCATTCACTGTACTCTTGCGGTGGTTTGTCCTGATGGTGTAATGAGGTTGAACAAGCGATGCGGATCAGAAACCCATCACAAGCGGTCCTCAATGTCTTGAGCGTAGCGGCGAAAGCTACACTGATAACAGAATAGTGGGCTCTGGTGTCCACTAAGACGATAACCGTGCGATCGTCGACAGCAACAGCGAGGAAACTTGTGTGCTCGTATTGCTTGTTGGCTTAGGGGTACGATATCTACTTCGTCGTTTGCTCAGGTCGCGGCGAACGCACACCGTTCTCGTCTTATTGGGCGGTGGTGTTAGGTTAACGTACGGTCGCGTGACCGTGTTCAACGATAGCATCGTCGTGCTTAGCGACGGTTTATTGGATGAAGTGTAGTTAGGGCTTCGTTTGCTCGCCGTTTAGCAACGACACCTTCAAAGAATGCTACTTAAGGTTCCACAACGGGGGCAAGGAGACCCTCCTTGCTCATAACCGCGGCCTGGCGACGCAAATTGGGCGTTGTATGGTGGTAGGGAGCATGACGGGCGTCTTGAAGACGCGTACTCTCCTTGCGCAGAATGTCTTCAATTTCAGGTGGTCGCTCACCAGGACGAGACCGGGGGGCGATCGCGAAACGATGGAGATCAGTCGGCCTGTACAGGCAGTGACAGAGAATGTCCTGCCTTACAAAAATTAAAGCAGATTGGTCAGTTGTGCAGTCTTCTAGGCGTATAATGTTTTGGGGCTTGAGTCACGTGCGTAGGCTAGGCGGGTCGATAATAAAAGACGGCGCTCGAAGGCAGATTATTCGCGTCGAGGGAGAATGGAATGGGTGTAAGACGGCGTATTGCAGCCGCATAATTCATGTCTGTTTCTTCTTGCTTTGGGGTTACCGGAGTGACTTGTCACTGATAACCCCAACGTCGTCGCTTTCGCCGAATGCCCAATACTCAAGGTACATTCAATGCTTGCTGGACTTCCTCACGGATGACGTTCGTGAGTGACGCTACCTGTGGCTGCATTCGCGACGGCAGGAGTAGGCGCAATTCCTTACGAACGACTTGACGAATGATGTCACCGAGGTTATCTCCGATTGTAAGTATGGTGTCGTAGTGGCTTCCAGACAGCGCTTCAAGAGGCTAGTTATAGAGTGGCGTCCTTGCTTCTAAGGTCATTTCGATATTAGCTGCATCTTGGCAGAAGTTAGCAACAGTCTTTGACGCCGCGCGATGAAGAACTGCAAACAGCTGATCTTTCCCACCGCGCTTCAACATGTTCACAGAACACCAGCTTATAGGGCGAGTTTGTGCCACAAGTCCAACTTCGTTTACTCTTCCAAGCCGGGACATTCACGGCAAAAGAGACGCTTCATATCCTCAACGTAAGTCAGAAATGGCTCATTTGGAAGTTGAATTCATTACAGGAAGAGTGCCTTCGCTCTTTTTTTCTGGACGGAACTTGCAAAGGCCGTCCACATTTCTGCTTTGATTGTCTGCCAATCTTCCGAAGAAGTCTCATTATTTTCAAACCAAACTCGAACACGTCCTTGATGAGCAGAGTAAACTTGCTCGAGGTTGGCAGCCCTGTTCGAGCCATTGAATTCTGCCTCACGGTCCGAAAGATCCATTAGGCTTTCAACATATTCAATGGGCAGTCCTTTGAAGAGGGGGGCTCCTGGGGCTGCCCCGCACTGTTGGCTTGGTCATTGTCAATGTCGACGCCTTCTGCGGTCGAACGGAGTCTGGTAGCAGACCGTGTTCGGGTTGGAGCCCTTGCAATCGGCGACTTGTTCGGTGGCTTGCTGGCTGGTCCTCCGCGGTGACAGCAACATAGCTGTGGTTTTGTGGCGACAGCGGGAGCTTCCGAAGCGTCAAATAGATGAGTTCTTTCTTTTATTAACTTTATTACGTTTTCAGCTGGTTAGGTTAGATGCAGCCTAAAGAATAGATTTTAGCTCTTTGTCCTAGCGGCCTGGTTTTTCGTGCCGGCAGCTGGGTTTTCTCGGCGTTCAATCTTTAACTATTTTGTTTAGATACATATATTTTTTTCTGGCCTATTGACATTCGCAGAATTGATTTTAACGCGTGTTTGCTAGTCGTTTCTTGTGTCTTCTTTTTGCAGTTTGTATATTCTGAGAATTCGTAATAGAAATAGTTCAGTCGATACATGCTAAAGAAGTGCAATCAAAAGAAGGTAAAGTGTACACAGTGTGAGGCGCATGTTAATCTCAAGGAAACGCGTTTTGACTCTGTAGATGAAGCGGAAGGCAGTGACTTTTTGTGTCGGAGTTGCGTGCTGAGTGCGCGCCTAGATAGATTTGATCGAGAAAAGGACAGTTTAGTGGCTTGTGGGGATGATTTAGAAAATGAAGTACGTTTGTTAAGGGCAGAAAATCAGAACTGCTTGGACAGCTTCCTCAAATGGAAAAAAAAGCGGCTGACCTTATCCTTGGAACGATCGAGGACGAACATTCCAGTGCGGGCCACGTGGCTGGGACCAGCAATGGCATGGAAGGCATAAGCAAAGTAGGTCAGGCGGATCCGAACCGACACAGTTATTTAGAAGCAGCTTCTGAGAAGTCGGGAAAAAAGGAAGAAGAAAGGAAGAATGAAAATCCCAGAGAGAAGGGCACAGGTAGCCGAAAGCAGGAGCCAACAGTTGGGAGAGGAAGAGAGAATGCCCAACTGCTTATCGCCGGAGATTCTAACATGAGCAGGTGCAAGAAAGATATCTTGGAAAGTGTAAAGGGTGATTAGCGAGTGTTAGTTGCATCCTTCCCAGGGAGGACAATGAGGGCAGTGTTGAAAGAGAGTAAACATTCGAAGAGCGCAGTATGGTGACAGTAGCCGCGGGGCTAAACGATCTCCTGAATGGTGACCCTGGAGGAGTGGTGGAAAGTTTAGCAAAGGGAGATGACGATATCAGGGAGATAACACAGCAAGCGCAGATAGTTGTAGCACAGTACCGGAGGTGCTAGGATCGAACGGAAATGTGAAAAGGACGTGGTGACAGTTATTCAGGACATAAGAGAAGCGTTTCGAAGTGGTTGAGGTAAACAGGGAGGTGCATAAAGCAGGTTTTGGTAGGGCTTTTCAGCGAGATGGCCTTCATTTTAACTGGAGGGTGGGAACAGAGATCGGCTGGCGCCTGGCAGGCACGGCTATAGCGGACTCCTTGCACAGAGGTAGTTAAAAGTGAAGCAGAAGAAAGTTAAATAACGGAGGCTGAGCTCCAAAAAATGCCAAGAAGGAGGTAGAGAAAGAAAAGTACAAAAAAGAATTTTAGCACTAGGATCAGCTACATAAATATGCAAGGAGGTAGACAAAGAGCGAAATGGCTAGATATAGAACAGCAGTTGAAGGATGACAAAATAGGTGTGTACGCTCTATGCGAGACTCATCTCAGGAATCTAGAAGATCCGCCGTTTATAGAAGGCTGCGTCTGGGAAGAGTGCAACAGAACGAGAACGGAAAAAAGGGAGGAAGGGTAGGTATATTCATACACCAGGGAACAAATGGGCAAAGAATAAAATCACCTTGTAAAGATCATATCTGGGTATCCGTAACAATTGCCGGCATAAGGACATGGCTAAGGGTAGTTTATTTAGGAACAGAACACCAAAGCAGGCAAGAAAAAAAAGGTCTTGTTTAATGTCTCAGTGCCGCTGTGAGCCAGTTTGGAGACGGGGCCGATATTGTTCTCCTGGGGGACATGAAGGGCCACATCGACGATCTGGATGGATACACGGATTGTAACGGGAAGTTAATGCTAGATTTTTGTGAGCGACACGACCTAGTTATAGTAAACAGAGTGTAATATGGCATTTATTGACGCTCAGATGGAGAGCTGTGAGGAGAGGACCTTGCAACGGCGAGCCCAGCGTACTTCTTCTTTGTCTTCGTCGCACAACGCACTGGTGCATGTCGATGGCTGAAGTGCTGACTATCACAGTACAAGAGAAATAAAATGCGAAGGACAAATCACGTGGGAATTCCTCAACAGGCAAACGACCATTGACTACTGCCTAATGTGGCAAGGAATTTGTAGCAAGATCACAAAAATGGAAATAGACGAAGAAGGGTAATGTATTCTGAGAAGTGGTCATAAACGTATTAGTCTGCAGATGGGGCTCTCGATGAAACGACAAATGGAACTTAGACAAAAAGTAAACGCAAAATTATACGACCATCAAATAGCGCGTATAGCAGCAGACATAGAGGAAGCAACAAAGAAAAGCCCCATGGAAGACAGGGATCATGAACAGGCAGAACTACTGATAAGGAGGAAAATTAGGGGGTTAAAATAGCAAACCGCTGGAATGGAAAGAAGAAGCCATGGAGCTGGTGGAATAAGGAAATCAGGGAAGCTGTTGAACAACGACGGGCTGCTTCAAGGGAACACCGAGTGGCAAAAAAAGCACAGGTATATCAGGAGGAAATCGACAAAAAAAAATGGGAATATTATCGACAAATTAAACTTGAGGTACAGGCCCTCATCCAAAGTAAAATAAAGCAGTCCGCCGATCGCTGGATGGCTGTCATACACGATACCTCTAGAGGCGGAGGAAGAAAATTCTGGAACCTTATAAGCTGGCTAGGGAAAAAGTATCAAAGAAAGCAGGATCGGATTCAAGATAACGGGGGAAATTATTCGAAGGGAGACAACGCAGTGAACTACATTAGATCAGTTACAGCCGAGTCATTTAAGAGCAACCATATGGCAATCTCCGCAAATCAGGAAGCAAGACAAGGTAGCAGAATACAAAGCAGCTTAGAACTGACCAATCCAAACTGCAAAAAGGCAGAAAAAATATTCCTAAAATCACATCTACAGGAATATATGGAATTCCGATCAAGCTGATTAATGAACTTGGTCCAAAAAGTAAGGGAACGTTGTTTAAAGCTTTGAAAACAGTCATAACAAATAAGCAAATTCCGGACAGCTGGCGGCAGAGTAAAATGAATTTGATTTATAAAGGGAAAGGTGAAAGGATGCACAAAAAATCCAACAGGCCGATTACCATACCATCTGTTATTCACAGTTTGGCCATGCAGGCGGTGAAATTAAAGGTGCAAGCATGGGTAGAAAGTAACAAGATACTCAGAGAACTTCAGAACGGCTTTAGAAATGTTAGGCGCTTAGATGACAGCCTGTTCGTGTTTACCCAATGCATCGAAATATCCAGAGTAGAAGATAGACCTTTGTGTTTGGCCGTCCTGGACATAAAAGGGCGTACGACAACGTAAACAGGGAGCTCCTATGGAACATATTAATAGACGAAGGTATCGTTTATGAGATAATAGAGTCCCTACAGGAAATATACCGGGATAACAAAGTAGAAATTACATTGGAACGGATAAGAAGTACGGAAGATGTCAAAGTATGTAAAGGATTAAGACAAGGCTGTCCTCTATCACTGCTGCTGTTCATCCTTTATATGATAAACCTGGAACGGAGGATACAAGAAAGTATCCTAGGATTCAACCTCTCATATAGATTAGGTGGAAAGCCGGTAGAGCAGCGGCCCCCCGGTTTGATATATGCAGACGATATTGTGCTGCTAGCTTAGAGTCTGCAAAAACTGCAAACTCTACTTACGTATTGCGGAGACGAAGAGGACGCTTTAAACTTCTGTTTTAGTGCAGCTAAGTCGGGTATGATAATTTCCAACCGCTCAACTGATCAGGGTCTTAAAATACAAGGCCATGAAATACCCAGAGTAGCAGAATATAAATATCTCTGGGTATGGGTAAACGAAGGGTTGGCATACATTGGAAAGCATGAGCAGTCGCTTAAGGCCAAAGGGCGTAGAAATGTCGGGATAATGAAGCATAGGGTATTGTGGGGACACAACAGGTAATGCGGTTTTAAGGGGTATATGGAAAGGAATTATGGTACCCGAGCTTACTTTCGGAAATGCGGTTTTGTGCCTAAAATCAGAGGTACAGTCGACATTAGAAATAAATCAGAGAGCCGTTTGACGATTAGCCTAGGTGCCCACGGCAAAACCACAAATGAGGCGTTACAGGGAGATATGGGCTGGGCATCTTTCGAAGTACGGGAAGCTCAAAGTAAAATAATGCATGAGGAACGCCTAAGCTAAAGTATTTAGATATCTATAGTTAAAAAGCGTTGACTCACAATGAAGAAAAAGAACTTGGAGGCTAGTAAGTATGCTAGTCACAAAGACGGAGAAATAAAGAGCCTTAAACAACAGGTAAAAAACACAGAAGGTAAAAATTGGATAAATTCGATGGAAAAGGAACAGAGTGTGGAATTTTACCGCAAGTGGAAAAGGAAGATCAGGAGGCAAGCTTTCTTTGATAACTCAAGAGGCAATGCCCTACTTTTTGAAACTAGATCAGGGTGCCTTAGAATACGCAGCTACAAAAAAAAA
>JAJIZL010016346.1:0-26530 GCA_023969395.1 Amblyomma maculatum | reverse complement strand
ACGACGCTCTTCAAATCTAGATTCAAACACACACACACACACACACACACACAAACTAATTCTTGGGAAGCAAGATAGCGAAGTGAAAAACGGGATCCGGTGCGCAGAAGTCTTAGTTAGGTACTTATGTAGTCGATAAAACCTTTTTTTCTTTCGAAGTTAAGATTACTGAAGGTTGACATATACACTCAGCCAGGTATTTATGTGGGTAAAAATAAAAGCAGCGATATCACTTACCGCAGTTTTCTCAGTCGAGTTAGAAAATCCTTCGGAGAGATTGAGCTGCTTATAGTATGGAACAATCTAGGGAGATACAGGAAAATATCATTATTTTATGAAAATAGTTTAAGAGAGCACGTTGTTGGGCGAGTCGGTTGTACATACCTAAAAAAGGAAATTGCTCTAAAAAAACACGGACGCTCGCCCATGTCCTCTTCTCATCCATGTCCTTTTTAGTGCAATTTCCTTGTTTAATTATGAAAATAGCGTAGGCAGCAGGGAAATAAGATAAGAGCTTGCTTAACAATTATCGCTGCAGAAGAACAGAAGAAAATACTTATGATAAATATCAGACTTCTGTTTGATAGATTAGCTCCACTATAACATATTTTTTGAACAATGTGGACCTCTCGCATTAAATAATTTACAATACAGTATAGATTGTGAACGTGAGCGGAACTATGAGAAACTTCCAAAGACGCAGCCGGACAATATTGCAAACACCCTTTCTAAACAGAAATACGAAGCAGGTTGGGTTGCTCAATCCGCTGCTGTATTTGTAAATTGGTGTCTCTGCAAATTTTAGCGTCACTAGACAATTATTAGCACGAGCTTAGTGCTGCTACTCAAGGGATCGAAAGACGGTGTTTGTAGCTGTAATTGAAAGAGCCACCAAAACCTTTATCCTGTACACCAGCTTTAAATGTACTCTAGGATGCATTTCAAATACCTACCTCATTGCGCACTTTCTCGATTATGCAGTCAAAAATCTGTAAGGAGAGGAAAATGGGCGTGATATGGCGCCACACTCTTCGAAAAACCTGCGCAAGCGCTGTGGACTATATATTTATGTTGTAAATGGTTCGAATTGCCTTTGTAACCTTGAACAGATAATGGAATGTGGCTTATGCAGGTCTTCTGAAGGTGAAGTACACGAGATAGGTATAGAAAGCGTTCTTGAAGACCAGAGGGTAGGTGATAAATTCTCGTTGGTGGAAGGTCAATTTTAGGGGACAGCGCTATGATTTCGCATCGCACAAAACAAAATGCCGGTGTGGTGCTGCGTGATTGGTACACATGAACACTGTGTCTCAAACACAAAGCCTCATAATGGAATTTCAAACATCTGATATGACAAATAAGTGTCACCTCATGCATAAAAGGGATTGCTTTAAACGAAATCGATATAGCAAAAACTCAGGAAACATTTTGGTGTACAGTGTGATTTGAACTATCATCTCTAGATCGGTGAGGCAGATATAGTACTGACTAAGGCACTCAAGGGATGATTCAAGGTTCGAGAGGCTGACATTTTTATTTACCTTGCTGGTCTATGCCATCCAATGTTATTGTACATCTCTATGTGAATTTCAGAGCGTTCGTTAAAAAACGTCTCAAGTCCCTATTTCCTTACCCGCATAAGATGGTTTATATTCCGCCCTCATAGAAGAGGCGCCTTTCATGACTAGATGGTGAAATGATTCCTCTGACGTGATATGTCCAGGGAGATGTAGAGGAGGCCATCCAATAGATGCATACTGAGACCGAACGTTTCTTCCAGAATAAGGCCATCAAGAGTGCGCAAACATGAGGTAGTCCTAGCGGGCTAACCTTATCACAGCTGACTAATAATATGCTTTCCTTCCAGGAGCCAAAGCCGTTAGTCCATTTAGAATAACAAATAGCGAACACCAGCCATTTAAAAATTCATCATCATCAGCAGCAGCCTGATATACCCCCTGCAGGACGAAGGCCTCTCCCATATTTCTCCAATTAACCCGGTTCTGTGCTAGCTGCATCCACTTGACCCCTGCGAACTTTTTAACCTCATCCGCCCACCTAACTTTCTGCCGCACCCTGCTACGCTTTCCTTCCCTTGGAATCCAGAAATTTAAAAATTATTTCATGATAATTACATATGTTACAGCTCGAGTTTCAGGACATGCATTTTCCGGATAGCCGTTTTCTTTCTCCCTTACCGACCAACCTCAAGAACATGACACTAGAAGGCAGCAGTTGGCACGCTACATCGTCGGACCCTGACTGACCCGTTGTTTTCGTGACGTGGGGAGAACAGATGTCGAGGCGGAATCGGCCGACGCTGCTAACTTGGGCAGAAAGGTTCACAACAGAATGACGCCAAAAGGGGCTATCAAACCTAAAGTCAGGCATTCTACTCCTAGGTCGCGGGGACACGTTGAAAATGATTAGTTAAATCTGAGCTTTATATCTCTCGGGTGTTAAACCACATATATATTACGATGCCTTATCACTCTACGCTAATTGGGACCTGCAACCCAAATCCAATCTAAAACCTCCGAGCCAAGCACGCGTATGTCGCAATTACCCTTAGACTTCTAATGCGGCAGTCCTTTCTTCTGTCACATCTGCATTAGTATGTGTAAACCGCATGACGTTATACATGCACCTCATTGCTCATATCGCCTCCACCGGAAAAGGTTGCCAGCTTTTCAGCACTGCTTTGATTCCAACAACACCAATATGTCGCTGTATTGGCAGCCTCGGACAAATGAATGGAGTATGTGCCTATATGTTTGACATCTTTATGGGTACTCTAAGTATAATATTAGAAAGTGGAAAACATTATTAGTAACATTTGCCGGCCTATTAAACGGCTGCCCATGAATTATTCGAGGACATGAAAAGCTCAACTTGTTGCCAAGGGAACTGATTCGGTATACAAACCTTGAAAGGGTTTATTCTTGTTGACTCAGTTATAGCCATGAAGCATAAGCTTGTTTTCCTATTAATTGCATTATCTTGGAGTAATTCTAATTTTTAGACGATAATTAACCCATGCAAACATTATGTAGCCAAGGCTCTGTTGCGCTTCAGCCTATCTGTGAGTGATCGCGTCATATGCCAGAGGTTTACCCATGGCCCCGAAATCAGCTCCGATGCAACAGTAGGCTTGATCGCGGAGGACACGTGTATAACCCTAATTGCGCCATCATCTGCGAACTTCCCACTCAAATGGCGGACATTCAACCATACCCAACATTGGTTATTACGTCTGAAAGCGCTGTCACGGTGGCTAAGCTCGGCTTCTGAACCTGAGTACCCGGGGTCAAACACGATCGGCTCAAATCCGGTTTTGTTGGTTTTTAGTGTGGAAAAAAAAGCGGTAGGAAGAAGAAAGAGCTGATTAAATTCTTGGTCGCTGATGGTGAGCGTATCGGTACTTTCACAATAATGTCTCTCTTTCTAATATATTTTATGCCATTCTTCCCACAGTAACAGCATTATATTTACTAGTTATTCTTCCAGCAGTGTAATTTGATCCGATAAAGCTCCAAGCTCATAGCACAACGAGAGAGAGCATAGTGTTTGTAGTATGCGTGCGCATTTAGTCGAATGTCGAATCTAAAATGCGTATGCGCCGAATGTTAGTGAAGAAGCACGCCACTTTCAGAAGTTAGCGCTTCGGCTTTTGCGAATTTCGCTTGAAAATATGGCGTCGCCCTTCCCGCTGCTCGCTTTAGTTGAATAAGAAATCGTTGCGTTTTTTTTTTTTGTGAAGTTTATTGCCTCGGGGCATAAAAGGAATGTTATGATGGATGAAGGGTGTGGTCAAATAAATGAAAAAAGGTTGGCTGATGCAATGAAATCGAGGAGTGAACTATGATGCGGTCCCAGTGTCCAAACAGCATATGACTTCGGATTATGGGGGGAGAGGCCAGCTGCCACCAGGTGCCGGATCCGCGTTGGCTTCAACGCTGGACAATCCCACAGTAGGTGATGGATGTCAACTTCTATATTTCTAGACTTGCAGATGGGGCACCCAGGGTGTGGATATCAATACCTAAATTGTGGCCACTTTCGGATCACTGCTGGTGTTAGGGCCACCCCAACTCTAATCCTCCGAAGCGCCACCTCCTCTGCACGGGTTAGACCGCGGGGGAGCCTTACCGTACACGGAGGTATAAGAGCACGTGTACGGCGCCGGAGGTGCTCCTTTCTTGTTAAAAGCAGGGTGGCATTGTCAAAATTTATGATGTTTGGCGATGTCCAGGTTGACTTTGAAAGGCGGGTCGCAGAATCCACTTGGCTTTGAGCACTTAAAAGGTCACGCGCGGTCCATTCAATACGAATTGGATTTGGTATGCGAGCCGCTAGACTGTGTATGTTCTGGCAGATTTCCGGGCTAATACTAACGCCTCTAAGTAGCTTTGCCACCTGGAGGGCTTCTCGCTATGATTTATATTGTTTCTACAACCAAATCGAGTGTGGTTTTGAGCGCACGTTTCAAGCTACTGTCCTGCTCTACCCCTAGGAGCCTCATAGAGATACTCATCTTCTATGCTGCCATCTCTAACTGTTCAGAACTACGCAAATCTGGTTTGAGCATGACCTAATGCAGCTGGAAGTTTATGACAGTGGTTTATATATTTTGAATACAGACTACGGCAATCTAAATCAAATTAACTGAAATATTTGCAGCATTGTACAATGCGGTAATATAGATTAAAATAGGCTAAATCTAGATGAAATATACTGCCATTGAACACGCAAGGAGAGCTTCAGGCGTGCAGTGCGGCTGTATATCTGCAGGTTTTACCTTTCAATAAAGCAGTTGTGAGTGGCGCTCAGTCCCTTTACCTTTCTTGTGTTCATGTGCGTGCTTGCGCCTTTCACATATGATGAACTGTCACCAACTACCCAAGCAACATGCTTTTTATTACTATCTGTAAGATGCCATAAACCTGAAAAACTTCAGCAAACGCGCCGAGCGTACTCTGTAATGCTAGCGGAATAAAACAACGACAGCCCACTTTCTGTTTCCAAAATAAGACACAAAAACGAAGTTATTTCGGCCGACTGCCTGACTTACTGAACGACTGAGTGAGAGATGGCACATACACTTGTAAGCAATATCTGCCTTGGCATTGGAAAAGAAGAGCGTGTCATGTCTGATTAGATACTTCAAGATCCCCTTATATCTCTTGTCATTGAGACAGCTGCTAACAGCCCGCAGTGGAGCACGATTTTCTTGTCAGCATTAACATTTCAGTAGTCTGATGAGCATGTGATAATCACAAATTGAAGAGTTTCGGTTAAAGCAACAGAATAGCTCATTAAGCATGAAAGGGCAAGTTGTGGTTTACGAGAGCATGACCATCATGCAATCTACACTGGCCCAGATTTGTACTGAATCGGTGATATTTGTAAACATAGAGAGGCATGCTTCAAGAAGTGAATACTCTTGATATAGGACAAGATGCCATTTCGAAATATCAGCACTGACAGAGATATGATCTGAGGAAAGGAGAAAAGTTATGAATACCCTAAATCACATCTTAGTCAAAACGTGACACCTTGTCAACAGCTAAGTATCTGGTTATGTCATTAACTCCGTATTCTTCTGCGCGATAGTACGCCATTATCCATCTGGTAATGAAAGCTACTTCTCAAAACAGCAAACGCCTCCAGAATATATACTATTTTTACGATATTACTATATAGAACCCGTTCATCATAAAATAAGGATTGCGAGAACATGTTAAAACGGCGCGCTTAAAACATAACAAAACCGAAAAGAACAATACGGGTACGCAAATAACACAGGCGATCCTGTCCGTGCTGTTCTTCATTGCGTTGTCGTGACGCTGGGGCTACGTCGACCCGGCCTTCACTTGGTAGCGTGCAGAGACTCGGGGTTGAAGTAGGATTGAATCTTCGAAGTTGGTGAAATATGTACAAGCAGGTTTAATGGCACTTTGAGAAACTTATTTACAAGATTATTTACACGAAAAAGAAGGGTACATCAGCAAAATGGCAAGCGTTTAAGAGTTCATATCGAGAAGCGACTGGATGAGCCGTTTACCCAGGGCCCAGAGCGACATTTCGTGCTCTGCAGCGTCCTTAAAACCCCCTATGTCCAGCCCCTCTCTGAAGATGCTGACCAACCAAATCCAGGGCACGCCCCTCAGATATCGACATCCAATCGAACACATCACTGCACTGATGGTCTGAAGCACTGACTTGTCCGGCATTAATTCCTTGGGCGTGATCACTTGTTGGCGGGAAAAGCTTGGGAACGGCGAGGAGAGGAGGTACATTTCTATTCTTCAGCAAAGAAACCACAGGCTGGTTCTGACAAGTGGGTTTACTTCTCAGAAACCCAAGGGCACGTGGGCGCCGCATCCGCTCCCAGCATTGTCCGTTTTCGACAATTGCAAATCTTTCCTGCATTCCTGGGAAATCACTTAATGGCTGTATGCGTCATGCTCCTTTCTTGTCCTGCACGTCAGTGGACATGTCACTCTGTCGTCTCCTTTGGAAAGTAGGCATTCCTCACTGGACGATAGGGCTTCTCGACTGGAAGGGTGAACAAAAGAAAGAAAGCACTTCCTGCATTTCCCGCAGGGGGACGTTTCTTTGTGTTTTTCCAGGCGTTCTCTTGACAGGGTCAATTTGGCATTTGCAGGTTGTCCACAAAGCAAAACAGGCTTACAAAACAGGATTCCTGGAAACAGGCTCACTTAGAGCCATTGGACCATCACCACATATTCACAATACTTTTCCATGCCCACAGGCGAACAATAGAGCGCGCAAATGCGGATGCTTGGTCGTAACAGCGTCTTCGTGTTTTGTGTGCGCCGATTTTACACGGATCATTACCAACGGTCCCAGCTTTCTCATTTGCTGAACGTGCTTGAACATCTAGTACACATTCAGGCAATGAAGCGTACTGAGTGCATGATCTCTGCTGCTATTACCTCAGCAAGGAGATGCCGTGCGATCTCTGTGAACAGTACCAGACAGCTCTACTTCTATACTAGAGAACCGAAGCCTTTTTCATCTCTGTTGATCTAAATCCCACTCGCACATCCTGTGGCGGCTTAGCTTCCCCGTTGGCCCATTCCCAGAGAGGCATAAGAACGATGATTGGATTATTAACCGTGCTCCGGATGCCACTAGTCCATCAGGGCTTGTCAAATACAAAGCTAAGAAAAGAGATATTTTGGTTGGACAGCCTGAGAAAACTTTAAAACCCGCTGGGGAAGCAGCTTTTAGAAACGGATGTTTACGCACCTGGTGCCGGATGTATTCTTGAACCAAGGGTCTGCATGTATTATACCACGCACATGACATGGCTAGTACCTGCAAGGAAATAAATAGGAAAGAAGCTTTATCATCGTTTTGGTGTATGCCTAATCGATTTCTATGCTTCGATTATCTCAATTGAATAGCAGTCTTTTTCGAGTATGAAGAAAGAACAAATATAATGTGATCGTACACCAAAACGTCATATTTACATTCTTTCAAGAGCAGTATCTCTAAAACGGCTTCAGCAACACAGTTGACTCCCCATGTCAAATATCCGCCTTTTTACGAGGCGGCACAATACAGGAATCACTATTTGAAGTCTCTAATTCCATTCTGTGAGTTTTTGGGAAGGCCTCACAATGTTACAGGTATAAAAGAAGTATCTAGAGCAGAAATTGCTACTGCTGCGAGCAGCTTGAGTTTCAGCTTCTTTGGTTCTATTCACAGTTATCACATTAAAATATTTCATTTTATGTCAGCTATATTCCGCTTATCGAAGACCGAGTAACGGCACTGAAGTTGGCGTAGAAGTTTATCCGGATGAGAACCGATCGGACAGCGCTTTAGAAGAAGAAGCATGTGATGCAGGCGTAGGTATTATAATGGAAACCAAGTGTACAATGTAAGTACTGCGGTATTATGCCGATGTATGCATTACTCACCGCAAAAGATCACAGACACCCATGGACCAAAAAATAGTTGTGGTCTAACGCTGGTTAACCCTAACTGAATTGCGATACAATGGCGGAAGCTTCTTTATCCTGTTACATTATTCCCCTATCACGCCTTATCGCTGTAAGGTGCTACATTATTCGGGACACAAGTTCATACTTTAAGAGTATGACTCGGGAGCGTAATCTGTCAGCCCATATATAAATAAGAAGGGTTCAAAGCTGCTGAATCGAATGGGGACTGAAAGCTTTATCTGCCGGGGACCCAGCGTTCTTTCTCTTCTTCTTCCTCCACTTGTTCTTTTCCTTCTTCCTCTTCCTCCTCCTCTTCCTCTTCTTCCTCCAGGCCTTCTTCCTCCTCTTCTTTTCTTATTCCTCATCTTCTTCCTCGGCTTCTTTTTTATCTTCATCTTGTTCTTCCTCTCCTTCTTCTTCTTCTTGTGCTTCCTCTTCTTCTTCCTCATCGTCTTCTTCGACACCTTCTTCCTCTGCTTCCTCCTCTTCCACTTCTTCTTCCTCTGCTTTATCTTCCTCTGCTTCTTCCACCTCTTCTTCATCTTCCTCTTGTTCTTTTTCTTCTTCGCGGCTGTTCAATGTAAAATGTGGCCCTTCCCGGGACAACGCGACGGGCCGAAAATTGGCGCAGTATTGCTATCACATTAAAACAAATGTTGCCGTTTGTATAGACGCGGGTAAAGGTGTCAGTCAGCCAGCAATGCACACTGCATTTTGTTTTACTTCTTTTTTCTCGCACTCACAGCCCACAAATATCTGCCACTCGTCAGTACCGCTCTGCACCATGATAAAGGCTTTATATACAGTCTTCGTACACTGCTATAAAGAACGGTCAATTTGTGGACTGCATTAGGATTTCCAACACACGTCTTATACTTCTATGCAGGACTTGCTTTTGCTTGCTTCTGATCGTCAGAACGAAGATTAACGGAAACAAACGAAATAGAGGTCTCAATATCTATGCCTCTAAGTTTCGCTTTGTTCTCACAAAATAAGGACCTGTTGGTGCTGGAAGGTTAGACAGTGGTTAGATGTGTCAAACCACTGTTACTGCAACATTGTGTTTCGAGAGCATAAGGCGTAGAAAGTATGAAGGGCGCATTCAATAACAAATTTAGTCACACTTTCAACCCAACATTTTGTTGAAGTAACGATTCGAGCCGTAAAGCCTGGAAAAATCAGCCACATTTTATTTTAAAAATTACCATCATCCTCACAGGTTACAGTACCGCATCCGCTCGTAATCCAGCAAATGTTTTCGATACAATAAAAATTCAAAGGTCATAGTGGTACGATTAATGGATTGGCCCCGCCATTCCAAATACTCTTTTTCATATCTATGTTCATAAACGCTTAACTACATATCTCTACGACAGGCGTTAACAGCCACCGTCACATGGCGGCACCTTTCCGATGAAACATAGTACTGTAATCGTGCCGTTCCTCATCAGATGTACAAAAAAATCCACCAAATACCACCGGTGACTTTGGATTCTGCCCCTTTTGTGCCGTCCTCACAATCAACATCAGCTATGAACCAACTAGCCCAAAACCAAAGTACTACGTGGGATAGGAACTCAATACCTCAAACATTTATGCCAAGCAGTCTTACCTCTTGAGCTATGAGGAATGCAACGTTTTGAACTGGCATTCGTGAGAACACTGGGTTTTCCAAGCGCACGGCTATAATAGAAAGTGGCTGAGATGAAACTTCGCAAGGATAGGTTCATAATCATTATCCTAATCATCATCATCATCAGCCTGACTATACCCACTGCAGTGTGAAGGCCTCTCCCATATTTCTCCAATTAACCCGGTTCCGTGCTAGCTGCATCCACTTTACCCCTGCGGACTTCCTAATCTCATCCGCCCGCCTAACTTTCTGCCGCCCCCTGCTACGCTTTCCTTCCCTTGGAATCAAGTTTGTTACCCTAAGCGACCATCGGTTATCCTCTCATCGCACTACAAGTCCTGCCCATCTCCATTTCTTTTTCATGATTTCCACTAGAAGTTTAGTAACTTGAGTTATTTCTCTGACCCTCTCTGCGCGCTTCCTATTTCTTAATGTTACCCCTTCCATTTTTCGTTCCGTAGCCGTCTGTGTTATCCTCAACTTAAGTACAACCATCTTGGTTAGCCTCCACGTTTCAGCCTCACAGGTGAGTACAGGTAAAGTGCAACTGTTATTTTATAAGGATATAATATAATACAATATATTATATTATAAGGAAGTACAACATGGAGAAAATTCAGCATGCTGTAAAGAACGGGGGAAGCCTTAAAGCGGTGAAGGGTAGGTTCGTGTGACAAATACATAACAAAGCCCATGTTTGAAAAGTCGTTGCCATAGCGCGGTGGTAAAACGCTGTATATAGTATTCGGAGGTTAGGGTTTATTATATCCCTTCGGCGGCACATGATTGAATTTATAGGGATAGCAATACAACGCCTGTTTCGGTCCGTCGTGTCGTCCTGGAAAGAGCCACGTTTATCCTTGAACAGCCGCTCTCACGAAATTGGCGCACATTTTTATTAAGCCGGCACTGCGAGAGGCCCGCGCAGCGTCTCTTGGAAAGCTCGAGAAAAGCCTCCTTCCCAGCGCGAGAGAGCGCGTAGCTTTGTACGCGTCGCCGCCGGCCTCTTTCCCATCACCCGGCGATCACGCGGACTCGCCAAGCTGGAATATGCCACAAAAAACGAGATCCTTCTATGGTACCTAGCCAATAACGACGCGCAGCTGGACGGGAGGAGAAGGGAGCGCTCTAACCAGCGAAACTAAGTGTGTGTGCGCGCTAGCTTTGGCGCAGGTTAACAGACAGACGCGGCGCACCCTATTTAAAGTGACCGCGCTGGTTGTGCAGTCAGTCAGTTCGTCAGTGCTTGCGGAGTGTTCGCCAGTGCTTCGGCTGGACTCCCAGGGATCACCCGCTGCTGGCAAGCCCACGGACCTGCAAGGGAGCGGCGCTCGTCTCGTATGGCGGCCACATCGTGACTCTTGAGGCGTCGGACTGCAACAGTGCCCGGTGAACAATTTGGCGTTTGTTTATGTAACTCTCTCGTGTTTCATCTGTGTTGTAAAGCTCTATGTTATCTAATACCTCTGTAGTTGCATGCTTCGCGTTTGTTATTCTGTGAACCTCTCGTCTGTGCAGTTTTAGTGTTTGTGCATTCCTCTGTATCATCTCTTGCTGTGCAAAAAGTTTGTTTCGTTTGTTACTTCTGACTGCAAACCTTACTCGGGCTTAAACCGGCGACCGCTGGGCACCAAACGACCACTCCCTTTTGTCACTACAAAGTAGTTTAATTCCGGCTGAGCTTGCCACGCAGGTCGAGGGCATCTTTTTTGCGACCGTTACAGCTACCCCCACTCACTCGAAGGGTGTCTGGGCGTGTGCGCACCGTTAAGGGCGCATCGTTAATAATACCCTCTAATTATTAACGGGCGACATCCGCAAAGAAGACGAAGACGACGACGACCAAGAAGAAGAAAAATGCTCAGCTACGGGCAGCTAATAGCAGGCATCCGGTGACTGCCGTGGACTGACTCATTGATACCTGACGCCTGTTTTCCTGTTGCCTGACCCACTGCCGTTTGGTCCTCTGCAAGTCTTGGACTCTTCTGATTGTGAACTGGTGAGGCCGTTCCGCGAGTGGGGGATTTTGCCAGGTTTCCCCTTTATGGTTTAGGTCCTATGCCCAGCTAGGGCTACGGTTATGACATTGTCTTCGCCGGGCCGAGATCCGGCAAACTGTTTCGCCAGTTTGCCGGCAGATAACCTACCGCTAAAATCCTTTTCTGCAAATGGTGTCAAACATATCCCCGTGGCACGTATTCCGGTTGGAGAGGAATTAAAATAAAAATCCTCGTCTAATCCAAGATCAACTGAAAGCTGCAGCCAGCCGATACCTGCAGATTTCGGAAGTGCGAGCATATGGTAGAAGCGGTTTATTATGCATATCTGATGACTTGGACTGCGTTGCTGACATGCTGCATTGCACTGCATTTGCCTCATTGCCGGTGTAGGCATCTATCCCAGAACAGCTTGCATGCGTTAAGGGTAAAATCCGCGGGGTTGATTCATCCGCTACGCCAGCAGAGATTCTTGAGGACCTTCGTGAGGCCGGTGTTGGTATCATGTCAGTGTACCGTTGTAGCAGACAGGCTGGAGGCTCACGCGTACCAACGGAGTCAGTAATTGCCACATTTGCAGGGTCCTCTTGCCCAAGTGAAATTAAAGTTTGGCCAATTATATGCCGTGTTGACCCTTTGCATCCTCGGCCATTACAATTAAAAACTTGCTGGCGTTTTGGGCACAGTGCCAAAGCGTGCAAGTCGGCAACGCACTACAGCGTTTGCAGCGGTGATCATGCTTCAGATCAATGCACATCTGAGTCTATTGACTTCTGCCTTTGCCAATGCAGTCACACAGCTGATGATCCCACTTGTCCAAAGAGGGCCGATGAGCAGAGTGTCTTAGACATTATTCAACGCGACAGGTGTTCACGCGCGGAAGCTTATGCCCTAGTAGCAAAAAAAAAAAAAAACAGTGCATACGCAAATGTTGTCCACACCTCAACTCCTGATGTTGAAGCAAGCTTAACAAAGTCGGTTGTTGCTGTAGTAGAGAAGGCTGTTGCTGGGGTAATTGATCGCTTGATCAATACATTCAGCGATGCTTTGCAGCAAGTAATTTCCGTGCAGGTTGCATCGTCTTCCTTAGATACTCTAACCCCATGTATCTGCTCAATTTCCTATAAAACATTAGATAGCATTCAACCTACCTCCTCTTCCATCCACGCCTGTAGAAGCAAAACGATACTGACTCAATCCCTATTTCTACCGAATGTAAGTCAGATGTTGAGAGGGCCTGCCCATCTCAGAAGCGTCGTGCTTCCTCTTCTCGTAATAAATCGGACCATTCCTATGTCAAATCTAAGAACGGTACTCAAGGAATTGCAAAGAAACGGATGTGTTGAAAGAGGCTGTTGCGGCCTCATTTTTAAAGCAATAATCATGGCGGGAATCTCTGTACTCAAGTGGAATTGTCGCTCTATCTTATCTTCTTTCGACCACCTACAGCACCTTATTCTTAAAATTACCCCGGATATTATCTTATTGCAAGAAACTTGGCTCTCTCCTAATCGTCCTTTCGCAGGTAAAAAGTACCGTGTTTTTAGAGCTGATCGCCCACACGGCAGGGGCGCAGGCCTGTTAACATTGATTTCAACAAATCTAGTTCATCGTGCTAAAGTGGTTCATGAATTTATTGGGCCTGTTTGTGAGACCCTTGCCGTTGAGTTAATTGTCCCGCAGTGCGTCCCGGTCATAATTGCAAATATCTACTTTCCCACAGGCGTCCGTAGGACAGATTGTTTGGAAGCTTTGCTGACAATAATTTCAAATGTAGCTTTGGCTGGGTACTTCAATTCCCATCATGTAATATGGGGTTTCAGAACAGACTATAGTGGGCAGTTACTTTGGTCTTGGTTGTCTTGAAATGATATTCAGTGTTATAATAGTCGCGTCTATACTTAAATGAGAGCAAATTCTCATTCAGCTATTGATTTAACATTAGCTACAAATGGTGTTGGAGTATCATCGCGGTCTACAATAGACTTCGGTACGTCAAGTGACCACTACCCTATCACTTTCAACATTGCATGTAATCCGATTGCGTCAACTGGTAGATCGTGTAAGTTTGTCAACATTACCCTGTTCAATAAATGTCTAGGAGAGGCCTTCAGGTCATCTGCCCCTTCTAATAAATCGAATCGCAGTCCTGAAGTAATGTCTTCAGTTTTAGACGCAACTCGGCGATCAGAGTTTACAGTTCAGCCTGCCATTAAAGACAAGACTCCTTCGAGCTGGTGGAATAAAGATTGCGAAAGCCGCATGGGAGCGCCTAGCCCACAGTCAGTGCCCAAACAACCGGATTAATTACAAATTCTTTGCAGATTCATTTAAAAGCACAATGTCCAAGGCTAAGGAAGAATATAATACGAATCTGAACACCTATTTGTCTAACCCAGTCAACTGGAAATCTCTCTATAGATACATGGAACGTAAAAAAGTTTTGCCCTCCTTTCATACCACCCAGTCCACTGTTTTGTCTAAAAAAGATGAAATAGATCAATTGGAATCAATTGCTCAAGGCCTTGCGGCGCGCTTTCAAGCTTGTACTACCTTTTCTTCAAACCGATTGCAGTTTTGTATAAACTTCACTGAGGTAACTATATTGGAATTAATGTATATAGTTAATTGCCTGCAATCGGCTGCCCCTGGAGTTGACAGAATATCTGTTGCCACACTGAAAATACTATTCAAAGACTTTGCCTCCGACCTATTGCAAATTGTGAATTGGTCTTTGGAAAAAGCTTGGATTCCACAAGCTTGGAAAATATCGAAAATTATTTTACTACTTAAAAACCAGGGGAAAGGGTTTGATCTTGACAACATTCGGCCGATTGTTATCACTTCAAATTTAGTTAAGCTTATAGAACGGATAGTATGCTCTCGTCTCACGGATCATGTTCTATCCTTTCAAGGCTTTAGCGAGGCTCAGATTGGATTCCGACAGGGATTATCTATTTGGAACGCACACGTAGACTTGGAAAGTCGTATTAGGGTTGCCATGAGGCAAAAAGAGGCTTCAGCACTAGTTACTTTAGAAATTGCCAAGGCGTACGACAGCGTAGAACAGCGTACGACAGCATTTTGCTTCATGAGCTAGCTGATCTACATCCTCCATTATACATCTTTGCTGGATTAGGAAATTTTTAAAGGTTAGATCATTTTTCTGCACAAAACATGCATTAAATTCCAACACTTACACCCAGTCAAGAGGTGTACCCCAGGGATCAGTCCATTCGCCGTTATTATTCAATATATTAATGCGTGACATTCCTGTTCATCAGGCCGGCAAAGCTTATGTGTATGCAGACGATATAGCTTTGTTTGCTTCTGCCACAAATATTCAAACCCTATATCAATTGTTGCTAGATTATCTAAATGCCCTGGAGGTCTGGCTGGACAGCCTAAGGCTATCTTTAAAAGTCAACAAATGTGCCGTCCTAGTATTCCCACAATATCCCCCCGTTAACATTTCCTTGTATTATCATTCTCTCCTAATCCCACAGGTTGATTTTATTAAATATTTGGGTGGATTATACGACCCACAGTTAGACTGCAGGCCTCAAATTAGAAACCTTGTGCTTAAAGGTGAACGTACCCTTGGCCGTTTGATACGAATCAGCAATAAGAAATATGGTATGTGTCGGGACACTCTGCTCTTGCTTTATAAGACCTACGTACGACCAATACTTGAATTCGGCTCCATTCTCTTTTCTGGGTGCCCAAGGTACAAGCTTGAGCCCCTGTTTGTTTTAGAACGACGAGCTCTGCGCCTTTGTTTAGGTCTGCCCAAATCAGTGGCCAATGCATTGCTATACTTGGAAGCTCGGATACCTAATCTAAATTCGCAGTTTCAGCTTCTAACTGTGCGAACATATTTAAGGTTCTTGGATCCAGTCCCTGGAGTGGCTAACCCCATAATTACTTCAATCCCATCATACTTCTTTGATAATATTTGGCCTAGGTATAAGCTCCCTCAAGTTGTGTCTGTGTTTACAAATTCCCTGCTGTCTAAACTTTCAGTATCAGTAACCTCTTTAGTACAAGCTGACCACCGGCGGCCTGATACTATAATTTCATTTGATGACACCCTCCCAAGGAATGCTAAGCATTTGCCTGCCAATGTATTAAATGCCCTTATAGAGGATTACCTAGACAATTTTCCGAGCCATATCCATTTTTACAGATGCGTCTCCGCAGGATGAAAAAGCAGCTATTGGCATATACTCTCAGGCTCTTGACTGGAGTTATTTATTTCGGGTCCCAGACTATACGCTAATTTTCGCTGCTGAGTTTCTGGCCATTCAGTTGGCCTTGTCTAATATCCCTAGTAATATTTCTAAGGTTATTTTTCTTTCTGACAGCCTATCTGTGCTGTTATCGCTCGAAAATTCGAAGGACACTCTACTTTGCCGTTCACTTTATTTTTTCCTTCCGCCTCACATTTCAGATTTACGTTTTCAATGGGTCCCAGGCCAATGTGGTATTACATATAATGAAAGGGCAAATTTTGTAGCAAAATCCGCGTTTAGTGGACCTCTTGTTCCATTCATACCTAATACAGTTTACTTAACTTTAGTACGATTTCAAAATTTCCCAACGCCTCCATCACCTCAGTAACGATCCTCTCCTTTCTGCACCAGACTACCGACACCTCAAATGGCCTTGACGTGGCCGCATGTGTGTTTCAAGGATATGTGAGGTGTCTATGATTCTCTTGCGCTGCAGATTACCGAAACTAAATCTGTATTTTGGTCGTTCGTGGCTATCCGCTACTAACCTCTGTGAGTCTTGTAAAGAAATTGAATTCATCAATCATTTTTTTCTCTGCTGCCGGAGGTTCGCATCTCTCCGCAAAATTTACTTAGGAACTCCCCTTTTGAGATTAGGCCTTCCACTAACCATTCCAGTTCTCCTCTCCTTCGGAGCAAGCGTCAAGGGATATGGCTTAAACCAGTTTGCGATTTCATTCGTGGTTACATAATTTCAACAGGTAGATTCCTATGCTATGTATGATTTCAACTTTTATTTTCCTTTTTATTTTTTCCAAATTCTAGTTACAGATCCATATTTATCTGAATACTCCAGTCCTTGAACATAATTATTTACAAACTACAATGCACACTGGTCAATTCCCCGCCGTGGGTATGTGCCATTTTGTCTCAGGCCATGATCATCATCATCATTAATACTTTCGCTTCACATTCGGTTCAGCGCCCGTCTCGGCTGCGGGAGGTGGTTAGTTCGAAACCCACCGCCGGACACCCACTGGTAAAAATGGGTACAAGCGTCCCCCGGCCTGGCGCTCGGCTTTTCCATGCGTGTGCGTTTGGGAGAAGCTCCGTAAACCCCGCTGCGCGCCCCTCCTCCACAGAGGGCCCGAACCCAGTTTCGAACCTCGCAGCCTGCAAAGGTGGTTCTGTTTGTCTTGCAAAGGTACTTCCTTTGACCCTCACCTGAAGTGCTCCCTTAGAGCCTCAGCTGCAGCAGTCCTAAAAAAAAAAAACTAAAAAAAAGGGCCACATAATGGGCTGTTGCCGCGCAAGGCGGACTTATTGTTGTCCGATGGCGAAACTGGGTTTGGGCGCACTAAGCCCCCGAGGGAGCACAACAGCAGGGTTAGCAAAGCCTCTTCCAAACGCACACCCCTGAAAGAGCCGGGCGCCAGGCCGAGGGACGCTTGTACCCAATTTTACCGGTGGGTGTCCGGTGGGCTGCAGCTTACGCGCTCGAGTCATACTCCTAAAGGATGAGCTTAAGTGTCCCCAATAATGTAGCACCTTACACTGACAGGGCGTGATAGGGGAATATTGTAGCAAGCAAAAGAAGCGCCAGCGACTGCTATCGCACTTCAAGTAGGGTGAAGCCGAGTTAAACCACAACTATTTTTTTTCGTCTACTTTACAGTCCGAATACACTATTTTATCTCATGAAAGAAATATAAAAAAGAAGGCGCTAATTGTTCGCCCGCAGAGTAGACGCAGTTGTGTCTATTAAACCTTTTTTTCAGTTAACGAATTTTTCGCATTCAGAGTGTGGCACAGAGTTTAGAGAAACGAAACCAAATTTACTTTCTTCGTTTTGGGAAAAATGAGGGCGCAGTATCTCTCTCTCTTCGGTGGCCACCCACACATACAATGAAGGGCGTAAAACTGGAGGTACCAATGCCGGCTTGAATTCCTGTTGCAAACTAGACGCCAGTTTGACGAGCGTGTTGATGCTCAATTGGTAGGAAACGGTTCCAAACCAGACTTAGCGTTCTAGTTCGTAAATAGTTTGATACCATGCCACATTCTGAATTTCCCTTGAGATTCCTTTTAGAGCAAAATAATTGTACACACCCTTGTGTGAAATCAGTCACCCACCCATTCGAGCTGTGAATGACTTTTGGCTACCCTATATCGCATAAAGAGGCCCTCATTTCATTAAGACATAATTGCGTTCTTACCACCAGGTTAAGTTACAATTGAGAATACTAGAGTTAGGAAACTAATGAAAGCACAAATATAACTTTGCACCGAAAGCGGCGAAGAGAAGCTTGAAGCTTTTGGGAAATACATGCACCTTTTCTATGCTGATATTATTTCCATGTCCATAGAACCCTGCACATGTCTGGAAAACGCTTCATTGTTCTAGTAATCATGGACAACTTAAATAGCCAGCATAGCGTAGTCGTATTTGGTGGGGGCCTTCAAGCAGTCTCATTTATTCGCTGTTCTATTGAGGTTATAGTTCTTTCGTTATCCATACAATTAAATGAAAGTGCTGTCCAAGCTGTACAGCTAGAATAAATATGAAAGAGAACACGGGAGCGCGTGGCCTTTGCGTTTTGCAAAGCGTTGCCTCCAACCCAAGAAGAGAATGGGTGGCACCAAGGGTATGCTCGGAAAGAGCAACCAACCAAGCTTAATTTAGTAGCGTTTTTGAAACTGACACTTATGACCTGTCGGTGATAGCGCATTTGAAAGCGTGGAGGCCAAGCGCTCCCATGTTCCCTTTGATATTGCTTCTAGCTGTACAAGGAACATTTCTATTACAAATTATTTATGCCTTACCGCATCCACCATACTTTTTGGGCTCTGTAATAAATATTACACTTTTCCGGAATGTTTTCCTTATGAAACCTTTATGCTGTTATGTCCGCACTACCCTTCTTGAGCCCTCTTGCAGTATTTAGGCGAATTGCATTGTGTCTACCGGTATGACGATTCTGATGATCTGTGCAGCAGTTCTCAATAATCAGCCAACTAGAGTGTTTCAGGAATCTGTTTCACCATGCCTGCGCTATCTAATTACATTTCCGCTGTGCAAATAGATAGCGGCTCATACCGTTGTCTATTTCGAAGAATCTTATGCACTGAGCTCTTGTCGTTGGATCTCATTGAGCACAAGGCCTTGCCTATGATGCTATTTCTCTCCTTTCGTTTTACAAAACAGACACACTTTTGGAGCAAATTTAGCCATAATAGTGCATTTAGATGGGGAAATGGTTCAAACCGCACGCCTTTTGCGATATACCTACAAAAGCATGTTTATTGCTTATACATATCTAGTAAAAGTTACGTCACATATCTTGCTTTACAATTTACGAAAAATATTTATCTAAAATCACATACGTAGACGCTTTCGTACCTGTCTCTGCCTTCATTGTGTTCTTTGATTAACACCTAAAATATTTAAACATGCCTGAATCCCATTAGCCGCCTCTAAAGCAGCCCTTACATCTCACAAATAAACCAATTCACATTGGCGACACTTCATTGCATTGGAGGCTTTGTTGCCGTTAGAAGATTTATTATTCCTATGTAAGCATCATTTTTTTACCGCCATCTATTGTCTGCTTTTGTGAGGCACTCCGTTCATTTAACTTTCACAATATCAGAAATGGGCATTTCAGTCGTACGTGCATGAGCATTAACATAATTATGCATGATAATCAACCTTGTGCAGCTTGTCTGACGGAACGTGCTTCACTAAAGCTGTGAGTTCTTTCTTGCATGCCCGAATAGCGTCTCCGAAGAGGGCTTTGCCACGCAGGAGACGAGGGCCTAGAGCTGTAGTGAAATGCAAACAAGAATATAACAATTGGCCATTAGCAATAGTGAAAAAGACGAAAACGAGCATTTTTCTGTACTAGCAGAATCTAGACGAGAACGATAGCTTAATAAACATCACACCGACAATAAGGAATATCTCCCGCTCAAGAAAAATGCAATAGGTTCTTCAAACACCCTCTCGGGTTAAGTAATCGAATGTTAGGGGTGTTCAGCACAGTCAGCAGCATTTATATGATCACGGGTAAATAGTGGCAGAGATTATTGCCGCCAAAACGTCACAGTTTTTGATCTGAGGACATTTGAATATTGAAAATATGCGTACGTGGCGTTTGCACGGCGCACGTTTCTGCGTAAGGTAAGGGAATTTTCGCTATAGTACGACCTGCCAGCTGCCTCAACAAAACTTTATTTTATGTTAAGAATATATGTGATTTGGTTCTTGGGTTTAACGCACCAAAGCAACATGGTCGTGACGCCGTAGTGGGGGGTTCTTATATTTACACACACAGATGAATGTCAGGGGTCAAAGGCATGGTACAAAGTGATGGATAAATACGGGTGTTATTCTAGTTTGATATGAAGGTTTCAACATCAGAAGCATATGCATCAGCCCTAAACCAACCATGGTTCCACCTTAAGGTTGGCTAAAATTCAAATGTCCGGTAATACATGGGCCAGCATGACGTTTACTATGATTGGAATTGAAATGTTTCATCTTGAAATGCATATGCATGAATGCAAAACTAAAGTTGGTTTGGACTTGAGGTAGGCTGAATGACATTCTATAGGAATAGGAAAGGGGTCAACAGTTGCACTGAGTAGAATGAGGACCATTTCCGCTCTAAAACTTTATTACGCTCTGGTCTGCGGTAAATGCTTGTTTTTATGCTGCAAGTTGCTGAACCCAATATTTGAACGTGCATCTTCAGTCGCCGTGCTTTTTGTTTGGAGACATGCTAAAGTAATCATGTTTTCTGCGCTCAAGCCTTCACGAAGCGATTAATAGCGCTTGTATGCAAAACCAAATTGCTTACGTGGCAGCTGTCTCTTGCATGAAAGGCCGGTGTTCACAGAGCATGTCACTATCATAACGAAGATTGCCACAGACCTGTAAATTTCGATGGGGTGTTTACTCATTTGGCTTCTGCCTGGTCCTGGCTTCTGCCAGGCAAAAATGTTCTGCCTAGTCCAAAGCAAAAAAAAAAAAAAAAAAAAAAGGCTGTCAGTTGAAAGTAAGGGCATGCTTCGAAAGATACAGTCTGACGTTAAGGACTATCAGGACTATAACGTTGGCAAGAATAAAAACCATGGTAAAGCAAACAAGAACTTTTAGCCCCTATAGGGCGTTCGACTACGGTAAAAGTATTCGCGCCGGGAAACATTCCCGCGCTGAGAAAATAGTCGGCGCAAACTGCCGATCCGCAGCCAATAGGCCTAGTGCGAGTACACGGGGCTAGAGTGTTCATATTCAGCGATTACGAAGCGTGCATCACAAGCCTTTGCGGTTGCATGTGCCATCGAGTGTAGTTATGACTATAGTAAAGCTAAATCAAAGGCTGCTTATACACCAAAAAGCACGCACATTGAGCAGGAAGCGTCGACGTACGTGCCCTATCTGAGGAGCAATGCTGTTTTGCAGCAGCCAGATATGGGTGCTGCTTGTGGCTAACCGACGCAGGTATAGGTGACGAAACATATTCGGCTCTTTTTTTGCGGCCTTTTTGTCATTTGAAAATTAAATGTGCAACTGGTGTGATAATTAGTGAATATTTTTGGAATTACTAGCTCAGCTTGCATTGTACGCCAGGCGAACCAGACGCATACAGCCACTTTAAAATCAAAAAGCTATTTTATCAAGCACGCTGAGAGTGCCGTCGTAATCCGGTAATCGCGCATTCCTACGGGAGTTTAGGGCTCACACACTTAATTATAAATGATGTTTCTTTAAGTTGAAGCACTCACGAGTAGTTATTTAGGACAAGTACCTGGAAAACACAACGTTAGGCTCGGGAGCCGGTTGCTGTCGCGAAAAGGAAAAGACGGCGCCAGGCTTTGTTTTGCAGAGGGCAATGAAGTGCATTTGAACTGCGTTTTATTTTGTTGTCATGGGACTGAAGCGGCGGCGGCGGAGCATGCTTTCTCGCTCCGGCCGTGGCAAAACTGAAGATGGTTTTCCAAAAAGGCTTTTTCAGGTGAAAATAATTAAAATTTACTAACACGTGCATATAACATCTCTAGAGATACAGCTTCGTTAACAAGTTTTCTCTGCTCCTCTCATATCGCTAGTTTTCACTCGCATCAATGTACTCTTATGTGCGCGTTCCTCTTAGATTGTGGACTGAAAGAGGGGCGGACAATAGCATATGAAGCAATCAGCAACACACGCCAAGCACATCGCCCTTTCGCGGCGCGCACAGCAGAAGGACACATTTGGCATGTCGCTTTTTTATCTGCGGGTGCGCTTGGTTGCTAATACAGGGTAACTCTCATACCATACGAATGATTTGCATGAGCCCATTTTTTTCGGCCTTCTCGACAATCTCTAGACAAACATCCGGAAGAAGTCCAGTTCTTCAAGGATTCCTATGCAGCGTCATATTATATTGAAGGCTCCTGAAAAAATAAAATGTTTAAAAAAGTAGTTTTTGCTGTTTTTCTCTAGACAAGAACTCTCAGCAACTACGATACACGACGTAAATGCAAGCGCCATAGCTCATATTGTGGGATAGTGCAAAACGGACAAAGGATCAAGGAAAGAGCAGACAAAACAAGTGCTGTCTGAAGGTTTATTATAGAGCACAGGAAGTATATACTGTGAAAACGCGCAACCCCCCCCCCCCCCCCCCCCCCACAAAAAAAAAAAAAACGGATTACGCTGCAATAAAAGGAACCTTTCAGTTAAGGCTATCTCATTTTCCTGTACCGCTACGGACGATTTTACTACACACGCGTCCGGGGTCTTAGCAATGCAGTAAGTTTCAAACATTTGTCTGTCTGTCTGGTTGTTGCTGTAGTTATGTATTGTTGTGTTATGCAAGCCGGCAGGCAACAGTCATCTTTAAGATCTTCGCATTCGCGGCAGTACCGCACGAGGTAAGTAGAAGGAGATGTTCAACATAAAGGGAGTGTTCGTCCTCTTTCATTGATATTTACGCGACTGCCCGTTCGACCATAGTATATCTTTCCGCATGCCAATGTAACCCTGAAAACGACGCCTGTTTTGCAATCCGCGAGCTTGTCTACGTGTGACACAGAACAATAACTTGTTCTGTGTGACACAGAACAATCCAATTTGGCCCTTCATTACAGGGACTGTCATTTGAATAAACCTAGTGGGTCAAATGTGCCTAGTAGGAAGAAATGCCTACCGCTTTTTAACAAAACCAAGATTAAGTTTAGACACAAAGATCAAATGACTAGAGAACTGTCAGAGTCATATCACATCCATAAGAACAGTGACACGTGCGTGAGCTCACCATCTGTAAGCATCCAAGAATGTGAGATTTTATATCTGGAGACCTAGGAAAAATCTGTGAAGCGCATGTGCCTTTGGTTGTGTTCTGCGAGTATTTAATCTGTGTTCTTCGAATAAACGTTCAGTTGATAGTAGCGCCTGTCCTTGTCTTTACTCTCTCGTTTTTGTCCTCCGTCGCAGCGCTCGTAATTTGCAACAATAACGACTGTCTCTTCTGGACGAGGCTGGCTCCAGCTTTTTGTGCATTGCAGTGAATCGTTTTCAACTTTATGGTCGGCGGAGAATGCACCTGCACATTTTGTGGCACTACGATCTTCTTCGGTTGTTGCGGGACACCGTGTAGATACGGTATGAATGTTGCTTTCTTTTGAACCTCATCCTGATGGCACAGAGGACCTACCGCCTTTCAACTTCAGTTTGGCCGAGTCGTTCTTCCAACCTTGAAATATTCCTGCTAGGATAGCCTGATTCACGTAATCTGGCCAACTCGCCGTACAGACTCTCCTTCATCCGATGGAGACATGAAAATACGAGGGATATATACATGCAAGTAAGCGCTATTCCGTCCTTCACCAGCCTGAAATGTTGCGAACTGAAGGCGACAAGAGGTTTCTTGGGCTTGGGTGAATACATCCAACAGACGTGATCGGCACTCTGTTTGACCTCAAATTCTAGAAATTGTATGCCCCTTTTATTAGCAACTCAAATATGAATTTAAGGCTTTGGCCCCTTTCCTTCAACATCTTAAGTACGTCAGGCGCCGTCCTAATACTGCTCGGCTCTCTGATAAGAGCAAAGTAGTCGTCGACATACCTGAAAACAGCTTCGGTAATATCTTGCAAATCGGCTTTCGGTAAGCCATCCCCCTTCGACAGAAAGATGTAACGTAGGATAGGAGCCCTCCGATGCACACTTCGAACCTTTGTACGAAGGCCTTGTTGTCGCAGTTAGCGACAGTGGATGATCGATACAATGAAAAAAACTTAAGGAAGCGCTGCACGGAAATGACGCAAGAATACCTGAAAACGACTTCATCGTTTGTTCGATGATACAATCTTGTACGAACATAGTAAGGGCTGCGTGCAGAATGTAATGGAACAAATGTTCGATGTCTACGCTCAGTGACGAACACTGTCCTGGATTCTGATGGGACAAAGCCTTAGCCATCTATGCGGAATTTGGAACAAGAAATGGGTTTTAGAAAATCAAAGTTTTCAGGTATTTTTGCAGGAAATCAGACACTTCTTATTGTCATGTGTTCCGTTAAGAGACCACTGCATGAAAGGGAATGTCTGGCTAATGCCTTTATTCTGTGAACAACAGGTCCACATGAAGCTGCTTCGCGTATTTCACATTTGCAGGCAACGAATCAAGTCTTTTGTCTCTTAGCCAACAAACAGCTTTACGCTTCAAAGTCATGGGTTTGATTCTCACTTACCCTGAAGTTTCTGAGCATGGCCGCTGTAGCCGTTTCCTAATAAAGATCTTGAAGAACTATGACAGAGAAGCCTTTCTTACAGCCCACGAGTGGCCGCAACATATCGTGAACCAGATAGCCGACAAATCGTCTCGCTTTTCCCTAGGGTCCTACTGCCGCCTTGCCTTTACTGATGACGACCTCAGAGCAATCCCATAGTGGAGTACACACCGCTAATAGCAGACACCATGGGTATGATAGCAGTTGTCAACATTAGGGTGATTCTGAACAAGTGACTGATACTTATTAGCAGAGCAACACTTATCACAGCAATTTCTTGAGGTATTAGCACCTCTTTTACTAAAACTTGAATTCTGACCATTGCTAACTGAAATATTGCATGCGAATAATATTTTACTTTTCTAAATGGGCGTGATAGATCGAAAAACTTGCTTCCTTATTTTGAAGCTCCGACATTTGCACGGAATCAAAGCGGTTGTAATTATGGTGACTATTCTGTCAATAAACAATTGCTGAACATATTAATTATCCCTTTTTACACACCAGGTCTCGCTAAACTCATGTTAATAATATCGGCATCTGATCTATACCGTGCTGCTGCATAGTACATTCCTGTTTACTTTTCGACAAGTATATTCTCTGGGTCACGTATAAAAATGGGACAGTTACTAGGCAAGTACTCATTATTATTTACATACAATTCACAACGCACTTATGTAAACTTACTTTTCCTATAAGCCAGACGGGTATAGTTCCCTGCTGTTTCGATCTGATTTTCCGGCGATACAGTCGTCAACTGAGCCTTTGCTTACCTCGAGGAACGTAGACTGCAAGCCTTTATATGGGATATTTATTGCTGTTTCACCGTTTTTTGCTTAGTACTTCTACCATGCCTGGTAAACGAGTGGCCGCACGCCAGCTGTAGAAACAAAGGCGAGAATAATGTTTTCCTTCAGCGACTCATCATGGCAACCATGAGTCTCAGTGCATGCGCAGGAAAGTAAACATTGCGAATCCTGTCCACTCCGAGGTCATGAATTTTATCACGCGATGCGTGCACAGCTCGTTCGGTCCAATGCCGCTGCCAGAACCAAATTTCAGCCAGGTGTAGTCGGGAGTGTAATAAGTATTATCAACGCGGCAGGAAATATGGATGCTTGTAGTTTATCAATCAGCGCAATATAAGACTGGGAAGTGTAATGAGTTATAATTGGTTTACAATATAGCCATGACATAATATGTTTTTTAAATACGTAACTAAGATACATAATACGCAGCAGTGAACAATAAAAAAAATAAATGAAAATAAAAATGAATAAAATAGCAGAAATAACACAAGAATGCTAAATCATTGCTTCGTAGCCCGTCATAGCTTAATATAGGAAGTGATGATTCGTCTCTCATATTCCCGTCATAACCTAAATTCCAATATTTTAGTCATTGCGGCGCGGTACAACTACTTGCAATGCTGTGTGACTGCGTCGTAGCTAAACGCAGATCAAAGCATCTGTTGCTATCGTGTCCATTCTTAAGATAGTCCTTAAGCATCCTCCTACTTTTTAAATTCGCCTCGGTTTTTCTTTCATCTTTGGAAGAAGTATACGGGCACCTCTTGATGTTTTCAATAATTTGCGTTGATTACACTTTACTTGAATTCTTGCCTTGAAGGGAAAATGTAAACCTAGAGGGGCTTCCTGTGCACAGCGCTTCAAAATTGAGGTTTTCGGATCGCCCGCTGTTCGTCCATTTCTTGTATCAATTCTGGCATCTCATCCTCCGATGATGGCCAAGATTGTATGCTGCGTCTCTCTAAAAGATACCTTGTTTGTATAAGCAATGAAGAAAATCAGAATTTGCAGCCAAATGTCACATGCCACATCAGGTGGGGTGCAGTTTTAATGTTAGCAAAGATATGGTATCCAGCAAAACCAGTTGCGATGCTTGCCTCACAAAA
>JAJIZL010016345.1:15236-41632 GCA_023969395.1 Amblyomma maculatum | reverse complement strand
GGGGGGGGAGCGCAAGAGCGGAAAGGAACGTACACAGCAAACCGAGGGTCAGCTAAGTAAGAAAGACCCCGAAGGAAGGGAACTGGGAGATTTCTGGGTGCAGCGGAAGCGCCGCAACGAGAGGCTGCAGTCGGCAAAACGGCAACATGTGGTTGCAATAAATTTTGCTCAACAGAGAGGCCGGTAAACGCGTAAGAAATAAATAACAGAAAAAAAGACAAGCGCCTAAAGTGGCGGTGGGAACTGAAGTGTTTCTTTCCCAGATCACAATGTGTGTTCCATGAAGCCGTTAATGCTTTTCATTCAGAGTTAAGACACACTCACGAAATAGAGCGACGAAAGAAAGGCGACGAGCACGCAACCGCGGGACCGGGCGTCTCGTCCTGGACGCCCTGCCCTTCCTTCTCATGCTTCTGGTTGTCGTCACTGTTGCGCTGCCGAACTGCTTTGCACCCCAGGTGTCCGCATGTCGGCTTCGGCAACGCAACGATGCGGCCTCGACAAGGTCTGAGCTCTTCGTAGCCGGCTAGCCGTCGTTCTAAACTGTACTTCAGCTTGCAGTGCTTGTTTCATAGGAGCATATACAAACGGCGCCAGGAAGTTCGATAGCCCTCTGCATAGCAGCCTGCCAACTTGACTCCCGCGCTTCCTTACTGAAACAGTACAAGGCAAAAAAGAGAATGAGAATAACAGAAAGGCAGTAAGGCTAAGCAAGAAAAGTGCAAAGAATCAGTGGCCTGTAACCTTCAACTTTTGGCATGGCGGGAGTTAAACTCAAATGAACGGAGCTGAACGTAGGCGCGAAGCGGGAAATCTGTCAATATAAGCGGCAAAAGCCGCAAGGGACTGGGCCAAAGTTCTAGGCCTCAGCCTCGCCAGGTCGACGGTAGCATCGATACTACAGGACTCCGATAAATGGCTCAACGTCGGCATCGCAGCGTCAGCCACAGTCCGGCTGCGCCCAACACAGCTCGAAGAAATGGAGTCATCCTTGTTAATGTGGTTCGGGAGCGCGCGAATGGTGCTATCGTGAGCGACGAAATATTTCAAGAGAAGACTCGCTGCCTCGGCAACATCATGGGTACGTACCGTTCATTCTTCTCCGTCTTGATAGGTTTTAGCTGTGATGACTTACGGAATGTTTTGTTCATTAAAACAGGGTGATGGTTACTTATATTTGGATTGGAAAACATTGTCAGCAATGAGCGATTTGTGGGCGCTACACTTAGATGGCCTCAAGTCCCTTGCTCTCGGCGACCTTTTGAGCCCACTCAGTAGCCCGAATTTGCGTTAATGGGTCTGAGCTGGCTAGTATATAGCTTCCCACCGCTCAAAAGAAGGGACTGGTAGTAGGTCTGCTGGTGGCGGCGCTTTCTTGCAGCTCCGTAATATGTGATCGTATCCTGCTATTTCGCCGCAGTGTTTACAATTTGGATTGTATTGTGCTGGGTACATTTGCGCTAATTTAGAAGGGCTGAAGAAGGCACGCGTCTGGAGCCGATGCCAGATTACTTCCTGCCTTTTGTCTAGTTTCTTGTCTGGTGGAGGATATATCCGCCTAGTGTAGTCATGAAATGAGACTAGTGCATCTCTCGAGAAATTGGGGGTTACTTAGAAAAATTATTCTATACGCTCTGTCTAGGCATTATTGACTTCAGCTACTCAAGAGGAGGGCTGACAAGGTTTTAGAACAGACATCGCATTTCGAGTCGACAGATTCATCGAGAAGGGGGTAGCATCGACAGCTCGGCTGTTTTTAATTCCAAATTTAATTGCAAAAGCAGTCATTAATTACAATTTTTTATTTTCAATAAAATACTTTTAGTTTTTATTTATGACTCGCTATTATGGATGACGTGCTTTATGGACAGTTTTGGTCGGAAACCAGTGTCCATATTAACGAGGTACAAGGACACTGCACCGGCGGGAGCTGCTAAACTCCTGTTCGCAGGACCTAATATTATTGCAAGAAAAACAATTTTAGCGTGCTTTTCTGACACCGGCGCAAAGATGAGCCGTATCGCTTGCGCAGACGGTTTTGAGATGGCATGACCGGTGCGGTGCGGCCATCCATCGCGGTGGTGTTTACGGCGGCGTTGGGGGGTAGTGCTGCCATCGGACTGCAGCGGTCGCGCCACAAGTAGATCTGCGTAGGCCTGGACTGCAGTTATAAAACACGATATTTAAGGTGTCTACAGTGCCGGAAAGGGCGTTAGAAGTTGATTGCATGAACCTATGGTATTTATTAGCGCAGCGCGAAAAAATGAGCAAAAATGCAATGTTGTCTACAACACTAATATCGAATGCTAATGAAATGCAGCAAACAACCAGAACTTGACTTCATAAACATAGACAAACATTGCAAGGTTGCAAGCAATTCAGAGGAGAATATTACACTTTTTTGAGGAAATATTTGAGTGGGCAGCATTATCCTTGTGTGTGTGTGTGTGTGGGAGGGGGGGGGGGAATGAGCGTTAGCGTTCCTAACGTCCCCTGACATAGCCTCCCTGATCTATTTTTTTTTTTGCATGTAGTTTTTGTATCGCTTCAACAGCGAAAACCATATTTGCTGCGAGTGCACTTCAATGCATGCATTAATGCTTGGTTTGTAGCATATCTTGAGTTAATTTAGAAGCTTATACGCTTTTGCTTGCCTGCCTCACAAAAATGCACTTACGACATGCAGAAGCTTGACGTACCTGCCATTGCAAATCTGGAAGGCCTAGCTTGTAGATGCCGATCTAGATCCTCTTCCGAGGTTTTTATAGATGCCTATCTTTTAACAACGAGAAACGGCTTAAAAAAAACGCGAAGAAGCAAGCTACTCTCCCATCCCTCCCAACTCCCTAATTACCCAAACAGCAGCCGAGAGTCATCACTTCAATCAAATTAAGGCTTTATTCGTTCGTTATCCTTTTCCTTGTCAGCTGCCGCAGCTCTCTGCGTTTCCTATGCTACATGCTCAGTTATTTTGGATATTTTAATTTTTGTGATCATATAGCTTGTCGAATTTCTCTGCAGTTCTCATGTCTCCTCTCTTCGCATTAGCTCTGAGTTGGAAGCCCGACAATTTCGCTTCCTTCAGAAGAGCTTCTATGTAATTAACGCTCAATTCACATATGAGAACTTCATGCGCAACATATCATTGCCGTGACAATCAACCGCTCGATGACAAAAGTCTTCTCAACAAGCAAAATTCCTCGCCCTCATGGCTCGTCTATTTCCTCGTCGCGAAAATACTCCAATTTCCTTTGAATTGCTGGTACTGCGACGAACTCAAAATGACCCAAATCAAAATCCTTTTGTGCAGCTCCGCTGTCCGATTTACGCTATGTACACTGATAGGCTCTTGGAATCTTGCGAATTCTCTACTGGCATTGTTGTCAAAGCACACGGGGCAGCGCGGTGCTTTCTCTTCGGTTTATAATGCATTTTGCGTTCGGAATATGTGCCAGCAAGAAAATAAAGAGCCTTGCTATACGAACTATCACGAGAGTATTTGAATATAGTTCCTTTTCTAAATGCAGATCAGAAATTGCTCACTTCGAAATAAGTTATCTCTTATGTGCAGAGCTTGTGCCCACCTTTTACTATCGAGGAAGTCTATCAGTGGCACGAACAAATTACGGACTTCCAAGTAATCATTTCAATAGGCTTCGTTGCCCCCGGTGCAAAGCATGCAGGCCAGTATGAAGAGTCCTAATGGTAACAAAAAATATATATAAAGCTTCGTCTTAAGAAAGGACGCTATAGCGCCTTTAACGCTGTCTCTTCATCCCGCCAATTGTAGGCATCTAGAGGCAGGCACGTAGTTGGAAAAGCGTACGTTATTTGTTTTTGATTTTAGGGTAAATACGCAGCAGCATCTCGGCGCACATTCTGCGTTTACAGTGAATGGCATAGAATTGGAAGCACACATGTGGACGACTTGAATCCCTGTCACAAATTGGACTGAATCTGAAAAAGAATGTGATAGGTTGCTAAGTAAGAAGCGAAAAATTGCATGACAACACGCTGAACGCTGCACAATGAACGGCTGCGTCATGATTTAATCATGACGCTGTGTGCTTTCCCTGCTGCCTTGGAACACTATGCCTGCCTGAGTTCTCATAGCAACAGCGTCGCCGTTGCTAATGGCCCGACTTGGCTAACTCTAAATTTTGACGTCACTTCCGCCACACTTTCTCTAGTGCATTGGGAATGGCAAGGGCCTTTCCGAAGTTGTTTCCTTCCTCCATGTGGGGGGCTGAAAGGGGGCGGAGCTGGTTGCGAGGCGGACGACTGCGCCGCCAACGACGACGACGCGAAACGCAGGAACGGGCGCTCTAAGAGAAATGAAGCCGACGAGCAGATAACGTTACTAGAACGTTGGTTCTGGCGAGCAAGTCGAGAACGCTGGCACACCTGTTCCACGGCATTAAATCTCACATCACGCAAACGTGTTCTCTGAGGTAACGCATGCCTTCGAAGACAAAACTGTCGTAATGTAGTCATAACTGCACTGTAGCCGTGTAGAGTGTAACAACAGCACGTAACAGCAACATGTATGCCGGCCGCTCCATGCTTCCGCGCCGCGTGTAGCAGACAACGCGCCCGGCAAGGAGGAAGAGTCGACTGTAGCACCACTAATTCACGTGACCGCCACCGGGGACACCTCTGGGCGAAGCTGTGAAACTGAGTTTATAGTAACGTTGGCGCTTGGTGGAGACCAATTAGTGTGACGACCGGCGCCGGAGAGCGGGCCGCTTTTGCGATGACAGGAATAAAGAGGGCGAAACGTGCAACAGGGGTGCCACGTTCACCGCTCGGCGCGGTGCGCATTCAAGTGTGGCATTGCAGATGGCAGGGACGCATCCCGCCTTGGCCATTCAGAACGCCGCTAAAGCGGGACACACTTTGTCCACGACAGCATGGGCCATTAAATGCTTTAGCCTTAATATATAATTGGTTCAGAAGAAAGGAAAGGCGCAGTATCTGTCACACTTGTTCTGTGGATACCTACAGCCACGTACAACAACAAGCTTTCCCTTCCTATCCTATAATTTGCCTCCCATCGGCATTCGTTGCAGTGCTACATATAATTATAATTGGTTTACAGAAAAGGAAAGGCGCAGTATCTATCGCACTTTCTCCGGCAAGTGTGAGTTCGGACGGTACACCATCGCTCCCAACGTTACATCGCTCCTGCCGCGTTGCGTTCCTTGCCACCCGCCGCACAGCGCGCATACGTGGGCGTCCGGACGGCTGACCACCGCCGGTCTCAAGGGAGAGCGCGCTTCTCCCTTGAGCACCACCAGCAACTGGTGTGTCCTCCGTCATCGCAAAAGCGGCCCCCCGCTCCCATGCATTTGTTGTTGTGGCTGTAGGAAGAAGAAAAAGAAAATGCGCGGGCCTGCTACTTACCTACGCTGTCTCGTGTTGACAGAAGAGAAAACACAGAAGAAAGAAAAGGAAGAGGGAGAGAAAGACGCACGCCGCAATAACAGCCGTCGTCCACCACCGAAACGGTGGCGGGTGCAATGACGGCCTACAACAGATAAAAATTCTGTGGCAGGCTAGCCCCCGCCGCAAGCGGCGGTGACCTACCTGTCCCAGCCCCATCTGGGCAGTACCAGGACCCTATTGAGGGACCCTCCATCCCATGCATTTCGCGACGCGGTCGACATACTGCCCAATCTTCTAGAGCACTATAACCACATGACTAACGTGGCCAAGTTTACCGGCATTGCCAACTCGGGCTCCGCCATTGAGACTGGAGAGAGAGTGCAAGTCGAACCCACTGGGAGTCTGGGGCCCCTGGACCTTAAGTGAAGAAGTGACTTCATGGTCCATTCGGGCGGCATGGTTAATGAGCAGAAATTTCTGAAAAATGTGGGGCTTGCATGCATTCTACGGCAGTGCCGTCTGAGATTACTAAACTTCCGCTACTTGGAAAGCGTCGTACGTAAAGTATAAAGAAACATTACAGTGAAGGTACAGTGAAGCGAGGGCAAAAACGCGCGTACCTCGTCTTCGTGCGCTGAGTTCCGCAAGCATGGAATCAAACCGGCTAGCCCAACAACAAGTATCGCGCGAAATAGTCTGCACTGTGCATCGCAAATGCTTATCCCCCTGTTTCCTTGGCAGCAACTACGTATTTGCGGGCATCGGCGAACAAATTACAGCAAGAAAACCGCTTGAAAATAAGATACCGCTAAGTGGCGCTTTCGCTTTTTAGAAATCCCTGAAGCGGTCCCGCCATAGAGAACACAGCATTGGCCATGGGGGCCAAGGTGGAATACGTGAGAGAAATATTAACATCGCATTTTGAACCTTACAGTTTAAAAAGAGGGCACGGGACAGAGGCACACATCTCGTCGACCTTCTTCAAGCTAGTCCTTCAATGCGCATTTTGTGCTCTACTATCATCTGAGCAAAGAAAACGTCTTTGAGTCAAAAGCTACACTTTTGTCGCCGAAGTCTTGCGCGGCGACTGAAATGTAAGACCTGCCTTATGAATAGGAAAGCGTTTGACAATGTCTGAGTAGATCTTGAAGTGCGCATCGACTGCGCACTCGACGGCAGGCGCCCATAGATGTATTGCATACGCGCAACCGTCATATAGTATTCGAGTGAGATTCCACATATACGCCACTTCACGAGCAAGGCGAGCTAAAGAAAGGTTTACCCGGGAAATGTGACGGCAAGCCTGCCAACTCCCAGGTGCGGAACGGTGAAACCAACAAGCAAAACTAAATTTCGGTCAAAAATAGAAAACGTTTTATTTCTCCTGCGCATTGAGCACCTGGACAGTCGACAGCGTGGTAGACGTAAAGTTAACTCTAGGTGTATCAGCGGAGCGGCATACCGTATTGCGGGATGACGACGCGTGTATGCGCTCATCGCCACGTAACACACTGCGCCAAAGTTGGCAGCGTGCCTTTGTCAGCCTACGGAAGACCGCTCCAGGGCACTCCAGGACCCCTCCGCAGGCCCTACTCCAGGACCCTTCTTCGCGACACCAGCAAGTCTTCACACACTGCAAGCGTCCGAAACGGCTTGCCGCCCAGTCCCAGGCGGGATTAGTTAAGCTCGAGGGCGGTCAAGGCACGGCGCGGGGGTCGTTGCCCGAGGCTGCAGGCCGGAGCGAGTCCTGCCTTACAAACGGCCAGTATAAAATTTCAAGAGCTTGCACGTATATGCCAGGAGTGACTGCTGCTAACTGCGACTGTGCCAGCTTGACACCTTCGCGCAGGAAGGCCGGAGTGCGTTGCAAGGCGGTGTTGCCATCGCGCTCGCTTAGGCAGTGTGAAGGCTTGAGGCGATTGTCTGGACGGCGGCGGTCTATATGAAGCGGCCCAACGCTGCGTAGAGGTCCGCCAGGTGGCGAAGAAGGGCTACTGATGTGGGCCTCTGCTCTGGATCCGCTCGCCAGCAGCTGTCCATTACCAGGTACCTGCGCCCATGGTGCATGTCACACACTGGTATAACACTGGTGCCCGGAAAGCGGATCCCCCCCCCCCCCCCCCCCCCCGCCTTTAGCGAAACAGACCACCCGCGACACTTCGCATCGAAATGTATACTGGCACTGAAATGCTTCATCCGTGCATGGTCGATGCAAAATTCTCCATTGAAAGGTCCCGTGAGAAATATTCTCAAACGAGGACTTTGGTTAACTGATGGCTGAAAACGGCGACCCTGCAACACAGCTGCAAGACAGCTGTTCATGTATACTGGATATACTGCTCCACTGGAAGTGTTCCATATGAAGAATCCCATAAATCCATGTTTTTCAACTGGCTCATTTATAGTGTCCACGTTGAAAATAAGCATGTTGACTCCACATATGATGTCCCGACACACCATATTAATCATGTGGGAACTATATGGAAACGATACGGAGATCTTGAGAAACCTAGATGCTTCAGGGAAGCAGGCAACAAATCGCGCGGGAAAAGCGTGATCTCAGCAATTGTTGACGCTTATCTCCCAGCCCGCAGCAAAGCGAAGCTGTTGTCATGAGCAGCATATAGGAGGGGCGCATTCGGCAGCGCTTTTTATCCAGTCGCGGATATGAGAACGCTCTAATCATGGCGCATTCAAACGTACTGAACATGTTGTCATGTGGTAAAATTTAAACTCTGTGACTCTCATTTTTGCGGAACGAAAAGATACGCTAGGGCTACCTCGTCAGAAGAACCTGTGCTGCACCATTTCCGTAGCGCTCGACAAATTAACTGTTTACACGTGAGTGTTTAGAGCGATACTTAGGAAGTTAACTACATAAAATCTGTCAATTATTAAAACAGGCGGAACCAAAAAACGAGTGGGTACTTTACGCGAGTCCTAACGTTACTTGATTTCAACTAGAAGAAACGCTGAGTTATTTTCTTTAATCTTGGTTCATCAGCTGGGACAATCTGTATGTGCCAATTAAATGTCTCGGTTAGATGCAATCATGCTTTACAGAAATCCCGAAATGTCCAAGCTCATTGAAACAGAGAGCTGTTGACCCTCGGTAGTCTACAGTAAAATTTTCATAAAAGTTCGCCACATTCGATTAAGCAGTGAATATAATCAGCTACTTTCTAGGATATATACTTGAAGAACCAGCGACAAAATTTGTAGATTGCTTTGAGAAACAGCTAGCTGCGACGTTTACATCAAGGTATAACTTACGTGACTTTTTTTATTAATTACTGGTCTTCTGAAAAAAAGAATTTGACCAGTTGCTGGCCGGGGTGGTGCAGTGGTAAGACGCCCGACTACTGTGCCGGAGTTCCCGGGTTCGAGCCCGACCGCGGTGGCTGCGTTTCGATGGAGGCGAAACGAAGAGGCGTCGTGTGCTGTGCGATGTCAGCGCACGTTAAAGATCCCCAGGTGGTCGAAATTACTCCGTAGCCCTCCACTACGGCTCCTCTTTCTCTCTTTCCACTTTCATTCCCACCTTCCTCCCTTCTCCTACGGCGCGGTTCGGGTGTCCACAGAGCAAGTGTGACAGTTACTGCGCCTTTCCCTTCCTGTGAACCAATTTAATTTAACCAGTTGCTGGTTCACACTGCACTAGTGCGCATGGAAAGGCTCATAGGGAAGAGCACTCCAGAAAAAAAGAATTTCTAAGACGCGTCTCGGGACTTTGAAGTGGCATCGCTGTCACGTGGAAGCTTTTTTTTTCTTTTTTTCTTTTGCGCTAGCTTGTGATCTCGTGCCTGGGTTGTTCCAGCCAGCTGTACCTGGGTACGACAGTGAAGACGACGATGTTTCCTGCGCAGCGCGAGAAAACAGCATGCGGCGCATGAGTACGTGGCACCGTCTGTAGAACGCATGACGTACTAGGTACAGGAATAAAGTGAGACTCCCAAATGAAAGCAGTAGAGCGAACGCTCAAAATACTGCAGACCATTACACGCGACTTCGAACAATCCTCAGCTAGTTCCACAGTTCTAGGACGCGCCCTCTGTTTTTAATACTTCACATTTGCCTGGGACACCCGTTATACATTTCCATGTCATGAGCATTATTATTATTATTGTAAGCACTGTGAGTGACCTTCATCTTCATCTCAGCGTAATCATCATCGGTCTTCGGGTCGTGCGAAGAAGACGAAGTGTTGCTAAGCTGTGGCTAGTCGGTAGCTGCTGCTTCGGTCTACCTGAAGTAAAAAGGTGAATTTGCTGGTGCGTTCTTCTGCCTCACAAGTGGTGGAAGTGACTCCTGATCCCAGCGTCCTCAACGCGGCACCCCCTGGAGCTCCGTTCCGGTCGTGTTCTTGGCGGCACATCAACCGCCATGGCGCAGTCACATCCCCCTGCTCTCACCGTTCCGGCGCCTGTAGCTACCGATGGGCATCCCACGGCTGCCCATGCCACCTCTGCACCACTGACGTCCCAAGGTGCACTTGCTCAGCACCATTTGACCCACCCAACTTGGTCAGTTACCTCACGTCAGCGCGACCCTCCGGTTTTCGCCGGTCTCCGCGGTGACGACGTCGAAGACTGGCTACAGCAGTACGATCGGGTGAGCGCTTTTAACGGTTGGGACGCTTCTATGAAGCTACTCAACGTCTCATTCTACCTGAGTGACGTGGCTAAGACGTGGTTCCTCAACCATGAGGACGCCATTCCTGACTGGCCTCAATTCACGACACAGATCCGCCAGATATTTGGAACTGTTGGTGCTGGTCCGGCCTCTTTTCAAAAGAAGCTAGAGACCCGTGTGCAGCTTCCAGGAGAGACATACACATCCTACATTGAGGACGTACTCGCCCTTTGCCGGCGAGTTAACAATGGCATGGTCGAGGCTGAACGTGTCGGACATATTTTAAAAGGAATTGGCTCTTTTGCCTACGCAGCTCTAGCTGCCCAAAATCCCGTCACGGTGGCAGACATTCGTGCCACTTGCCAGCGACTTGACTATCTACAGTCGCGCCGCCTCAACAACACCTGGGATCCGAGCCAAATTCCCGAAACTGATCTGCGCACCATCATACGATCTATAATACGGGAAGAGCTCCACAATGATATTCCGTCGGTTCCTGCCTTCTCACGCCCACCTGCTCAATCTACTGGGTTGCGTGGCATTATCAAGGAGGAGCTTACTTCACTCAATCGTCCCATGGCTACAGAACCACCAGCTCCGACGTATGCTCCGAACGTTCCGACGTATGCTGAAGTCACTGCGGCTCCTCCTCCTTGTCCTCCTGTCCATCACGCGCCTGTCCCACCCAGCCTCGCCGCCCTGTCCCCGCGACCACCGGTGTATGGTAATTGGCGGCCTCTCCCACCTCGTCCAGTATGTTTCTACTGCGGAATCCGCGGCCATGTAACACGCGTTTGTCGCCGACGACTGCGAGATGAGCGTGCGAGCTATGGGTACGTTCGACGTGACGACGCCTACCAGCTTCCTCCTCGCCAGTACTACACCGATAATGACCTCCGTCCCTCTTCCTCCCCGTCGACTTCTCCTGACCGGTCTAGGACAGCACGGCCATCGCGTCGTCGCTCCCCGTCACCCTTTCGCCGGACTTCGTCGCCCCTTCGCCCTCCATCTTCAGCTTCTGCCCGCCAAACGGAAAACTAACCTGTGCAGTTTCCGGAGGTAAAACTGCACCGCCTGTCGTCGCTCCAATTCCTCCTCTGCTCCCATCAAACATGTTGACTGTATTCCTTGAGGGACATGAACTGGAAGCTTTAATTGATACCGGCGCCGCTATTTCTATTATGAAACTTGACTTGTGTTTAAAACTGCGAAAAGTGCGCACACCTTATACCGGTCCTCCTTTACGTGCTGCAAATGGACAGAATATTAACCCTTGTGGAGCGTGTACAGCCCGAGTCACCATTGATGGCATCTTGCACTTCATTGAGTTTGCTGTCCTATCCTCCTGTGTCCATCAACTCATCTTCGGCTGGGATTTCCTCCAAAACGCCTCAGCAGTCATTACGTGTTCCCCTCCCACTATTGAAGTCACTGAATGCAACATTCTTGCCGATAGAGAACCACTTTCTTCCCGTGTAGTTATGCTTGCCGATCACGTCCTCTATCCGGGCAACGAAGATATTCTATCTGTGACTTCTGACGCCGTCACCGATGGCGACGTCCTGATTACACCCAGCCCTCGTCTCCTGTCAAGAGGTATTATCATCATCGTGTCCCTTCTTCGCTTCTCCAGCGGTTCTTCTCTTCTCGCCGCATTCAACACCACATCAGAGCCCATTCTTCTGCGACGCGACTCTACTGTTGCATCAATTGCTTCCGCCCAGCCTGTCACACTTCTTCCCATTTCCACCTCCGATCGCTCTGATTCATCCCCTGCCTCGCTCAGTGCAGCACTTCGCCACACGATCAGCACCGACCTGACAACAGACCAGACAGACGCATTGCTCGCTGTATTGAACAAGCACGCAGACTCGTTCGACGTCAATTCCGGCACACTGGGTCAAACCGCTGCAGCAACGCATCGCATACTCACCGACGGATCAAGCATAGTTAGACGCCGGCCTTATCGTGTTTCTCCAACCGAGCGCAAAGTTATTCAGGAAAATGTTGCTGACATGCTTGCACGCAACATCATACGCCCATCGTCTAGTTCCTGGTCATCGCCTGTTGTGCTAGTGCAAAAAAAAGACGGTTCGGTTCGTTTTTGTGTAGATTACCGTGCTCTAAACAGAATAACTCGTAAGGATGTGTATCCCCTCCCTCGAATTGACGACGCCCTCGATTGTTTGCAAGGTGCCCAATTTTTCTCCAGCCTTGACTTAAGATCAGGCTACTGGCAGATCCCCATGAATGAAGATGATAAAGAGAAGACCGCCTTTGCAACACCGGACGGTTTATACGAATTCAATGTAATGCCTTTTGGACTCTGCAACGCTCCTGCTACATTCGAGCGTATGATTGACACAGTTCTCCGCGGCCTCAAATGGAAAACATGTCTCTGTTACTTAGATGACATCGTCATTTTTTCTTCGTCATTTCCTGATCACCTTACTCGTCTCGATGAAGTTTTGACAGCACTTTCCAGCGCTGGCCTACAGCTAAACACGAAGAAATGCCGTTTTGCATCAAAATCCATTAAAGTTCTTGGCCATCTCGTAAGCAGCGAAGGAATTAAGCCTGACCCTGAAAAAATCGCTGCTGCGCTGCACTTTCCCCGTCCAACTCGGGTCAAAGATCTCCGCAGTTTCCTCGGCTTGGCATCATACTTCCGCAGATTCATCCGCAATTTCGCCTCTATTGCCTCACCTTTACATGCGCTTCTTCACAACGACACGCCTTTCATCTGGTCTCCTGCTTGCGAAGAAGCATTTGAAACTCTGAAGCGTGCTCTGACTTCGGGTCCCGTCCTCTGCCATTTTGATGATAAAGCACAGACAATTTTGCACACCGACGCCAGTAGCCATGGCATTGGCGCTGTCCTTCTGCAACGCCAAAACACCTCTACAGAAAATGTTGTTGCCTATGCGAGCCGAACTCTGACTTCTGCGGAACAAAACTACACTATTACCGAACAAGAATGTCTCGCCGTCGTCTGGGCTGTTCAGAAGTTTCGTCCTTACCTGTACGGCCGTCACTTCACAGTCGTCACTGACCACCACGCCCTATGCTGGTTATCCACTTTGAAAAATCTGTCCGGTCGTCTCGGGCGGTGGATCCTCCGCCTTCAAGAGTACGACTTTACTGTCACTTACAAATCGGGCAAGAAGCACAAGGACGCCGACGCTCTCTCTCGTTGCCCTATTGCTTTGCCGTCGCAACCCATGTCCTCGCATTCCTCTCCTGTCCCAACGGAGTCAAGCCATTTAAACCCTACAGTTATGCAGTCTTTGAGCGCCGCCTCTATTGCTCCCATGCCAGATATACACTGCAATCTTGCTCACCACCAGAGTGCTGACCCTTACTGTCAAAAGCTGATTGATAGTCTCAGCGGTGTTATTAGACCTCCAAATGCCCGTCTCCGTCGTCGGCTCAAAAATTTCAAGTTACAGGATGGCACATTATTTTGGCACAACTACAGCCCACTGGGCCACACATGGGTTCCCGTAATTCCTTCTTCCCTGCGTCCTCAAATTCTACAAGCCTTTCACGACGACCCCACCGCAGGTCACCTTGGGTACCACAAAACCTACGACCGCATCAAACGTCGTTTCTTCTGGCCTGGCCTTTCAACCTCAGTATTAAAATACGTAGCGTCTTGCATCCCTTGTCAACGACGCAAGCGGTCTACGTCGCCTCCTGCCGGTCTCTTGCAACCTCTCCCATGTCCTTCCACACCTTTCGAAGTCGTCGGAATCGACTTGTATGGACCCCTGCCCTTGACTCCAGCTGGCAACCGCTGGGTCGTTACTGCCGTTGACCACCTCACCCGATACGCTGAAACCGCAGCACTTCCTTCCGGCTCCGCTTCCGAAATCGCCAACTTCTTCCTCCACACCATACTTCTTCGCCACGGCGCCCCTCGCCTCCTCCTTAGCGATCGTGGCAAGTCGTTCCTCTCCACCGTCCTCGCCGCAGTGCTTCATGCTTCAGGCACGGTGCATAAAACTACATCTCCTTACCACCCTCAGACCAATGGCCTCACGGAACGCTTTCATCGCACCCTTTCTGATATGCTATCCACCTACATTCACCCTCAGCACAACAACTGGGACTCTTTACTCCCCTTTGTAACCTTCGCCTACAACACTGCCGTTCAACGAACCACCACCTACTCTCCGTTTTTTTCTTGTTTATGCCCGCCATCCTACCTTCTCCCTCGAAGCATCTTTCTTCACAGCTTCTACTCCTTCTGCCGCGCCTTCCCACGAACAGTTCGTGTCTCGTATCGCCCACTGCCGTGATCGTGCCCGCCTTCAAACTGAAGCCACTCAAGCTTCCAGGAAAAGCACGAATGATGCGACTCATCGCTCAGTGTCTTTCCGCCCTGGAGACGAAGTGCTACTCTGGACACCTACTCGCATCCCCGGCCTGTGTGAAAAGTTTCTGAGCCGTTTTATTGGCCCGTACACGGTTCTGGAACAAACTTCCCCTGTAAACTATCTCATCACACCTGCATCGCCTGTTCGCGATCGTCGGTGTCGCGGCACCGAGATTGTGCACGTGTCGCGCTTGAAACCCTTTAACCGCCGACCTTAAGATTTAATTTGCGACCAGGATGGTCGCTTTCGTTCGGGAGGGGGAATGTTGTAAGCACTGTGAGTGACCTTCATCTTCATCTCAGCGTAATCATCATCGGTCTTCGGGTCGTGCGAAGAAGACGAAGTGTTGCTAAGCTGTGGCTAGTCGGTAGCTGCTGCTTCGGTCTACCTGAAGTAAAAAGGTGAATTTGCTGGTGCGTTCTTCTGCCTCACATTATTATTATTAATTGGTTCACAGGAAGGGAAAGGCGCTGTATCTGTCACACTTCCTCTGTGGACACTTGAACCGCGCCGTAATGGAAGGGAGGAAGGTGGAAGAAGAAATTGTAAAGAGAGAAAGGGGAGCCGTAGTGGAGCGCTACGGAGTAATTTCGACCACCTGGGGACCTTTAGTGTGCGCTGGCATCGCACAGCACACGGACGCCACTTCGTTTCGCCTCCATCGAAACGCAGCCGCCGTGGTCGGATTCGAACCCGGGAGCTCCGGCACAGTAGTCGGGCGTCTTACCACTGCACCACCATGGCGGGGTAAATTCGTATTCTTATAATTACGTATGAGCAGGTCATATGAAATGTTTCAGTAGGGGCAAACGTCTGCATCAAAAAGAAAATCGTACGTACATCGAGTAATTACTCGCTTTGCGCGTAGTATCTGGCCTCGTAACATGATCTATAAACGTGATGTCGAAGTGGTTTACGGACCGCGCTAATAAACATTGGGCGTGAGTTGAGCAGTACCAATACTCTGTGTAGTTGCGACCTTAAAAAGTTGTAGGCGCAGGGACAGATCAAGAGACACCCTCACAGCGGGTCGGGGCAGTTGACAGGCTGCGCTAGCCGGTATCCTCGCTCCAGGTGCTCTGCCACCTCGAACGGATCCAGCTCGGCGTATGGCTGCTGCGCAAGTGTCATGAGCTCCCAGAGCGCCACGCCGAACATCCACAGGTCGGAGGCGGCCGAAAACAGGCACGGGGGCCGAAGGCTCTCGAGCGCCAGCCACTTGACGGGTCGGTTCTCCCCGTCGCCCAGGCAGTGATAGTCGTCCGGGAACAGGTCCCGCGACAGGGCGCTGTCGGTCACCTTCACGTGAAGCCGATCGTCCACGCTGCACGAGCATTAGCGCGGTGATTCAGGTAATTACTCCGTGTACTTGACGGCCTTGATGGGTAGGAAGGTGGGAGTTTGAAAATCAGTTGGGGAAAGGAGCTTACTTCCCCACTGGGACGATAAGGAAGAGCTGGAAGAAGAAGGGAAAGAAGGAGGAGAGAGTGGATGTGCTTCCCAATTGTAAATACTTACACGCAGTTCCTAGTGCCCACGTCGCGGTGAACGAATCCTCGCTTGTGCAGGTACTGCAACCCTTCGGCCACCTGAATGGCGATGTCCACCAAGTCCTGCGTGACCAACACCTGCGGGGGACAACACTGCGTCAGGCAAAGCTATAAAATATAGTACGGGCGCCTTTGTTCACCTGGTCGGACTGCCTGAGGAAGCGCTTGAGGTTTCCAGCATTCATGTAAGGGTAGATGAGCAGCGGGGGGCCTGGCTCATCGCAGGCGGCACCCACTACTGACAGCACATTGGCGTGGTTCATGCCCAGCAAGGACAAACCCTCGCGGACCGCCAGCGAGGCTTGCGCAGCTGATGCCTCTCCTGCGAGGGCGCATCTAATTGTACTCTGCGCAGCAGTGCGACATGAAGCATTCTCCTCCGCCTTGGACACTCTGCAACCATGCCTCCAAGAACAGAAAAAAAAAAAAAAAGATAACAATAAAAAAGGCCGTGTACCCATGCATCAATGCGTTTTCAGTGACAGCCAGGTGTCGAAAGCGCCTCGTGTCCCCGATCTTTTCAAACATGTGCTGTACAATGCCTTGCTGAGTAAAAAGTCCCTCGGGCTGTATACTTTTGACAGGTGTGTCTGAACCAATAAGCATAGCTTCTTACAACGCAAATGACGCCAACGCCTCATAAACAAGGTGGCCTTATTTGCTCTCTTTGTATGAGGAAGGCCGGATAGACAGTAGGAAGGCTACCTCACGATATTCTCAAGGCGCAGGTTCATCATCATCATCATCAGCCTGATTATACCCACTGCAGGGCGAAGGCCTCTCCCATATTTCTCCACTTAGTCCGGTTCTGTGCTAGCTGCATCCACTTGACCTCTGCGAACTTCTTAATCTCATCCGCCCACCTAACTTTTTGCCGCCCCCTGCTACGCTTTCCTTCCCTTGGATTCTAGTTTGTTACCCTCAGCGACCATCGGTTATCCTCTCTTCGCACTACATGTCCTGCCCATGTCCATTTCTTCTTCTTAATTTCTACTAGAATGTCGGTAACTTGAGTTATTTCTCTGACCCACTCGGCACGCTTTCTATCTCTTAATGTTACGCCTGCCATTTTTCGTTCCATAGCCCTCTGGGTTGTCCTCAGCTTAAGCAGAACTCTCTTGGTTAGCCTCCGCGTTTCAGCCCCATAAGTGAGTACAGGCAAGATGCAACTGTTGTATACTTTCCTCTTGAGCGATACCGGTAAGCTGCTAGTCATAATTTGCGAGCGTTTGCCAAATGCGCTCCATCCCAATCTTATTCTTCTTGTTATTGCGCAGGTTATTGCTCCCGAAACACTCGTTTTCTAAGTAAGTGCTTTCAAAAATTGTAAAGCATTTAGATCGTGATATGAAGCTCTACTGAACACACGTAATGGTGAAATAGTTTCGATAAAGAGGACAACACTGTCGCCATTTTTCTTTCCTCGTGTTTTTGTCTCCCCAGTCCTTTGTCATGGGTGCAGCTGTGCGTCTGACTTCGTTTTATTGAGCAGATAAGTTTGAGAGCCCTGCTTTTCAAAACCTACATAGTCAAAGCTGTTTTTAGGAAACTGAACATGTCGAGTTGTACCCATATCGAAACCATGCCCATTCATCATTGATCTCACGGTCGTTCTATACGTATAACATAGCCCGAGTCGCTTTGGGACGTTAAACCCTACAAACCAATCCAAACCAAACATATTTTTCTTGCTCGGAACTGTTGAATTTGAACCCTTTAAGATTATGATAGATTCATGTTATTCACGACAAATGTGTGAAATTATATATAGCGCAGGAATCGCAGTTTTGTGTTCGTGCGTGTTTGTCACTAGTTTGGCGCTGCCGCTTCAAGACACTCCTCATTTGTCCCATAAGCTTCCTTTGACCACTACACACACCTGTGACTGTCTTGATGAGTACATTCTGCTCGGCGCCTACTTCAGCCCAGTCTTCCACCAGGAGGCCGTGCAAAATCTGGCCGAAAGTGCCTGCAGGGTAGAGATGGGCGCTTTAATGCGAAGTCCTTGGAGCAATTCTCAGAGCATAGACGCAAACTCAAGCCCATTACTTTCTTGGAATTCAAGTTTCAGTTAAAAGAACTGGGGATTATCATTATGTGGACTATTGTAAGATACTGTTATGGGAATATGGAAGGAATGGCCTAATCTTTCATTGCGCAGCAAAATCTTTCTTGCAAAGTTTGTCCTGCGATTGCTCGCATACACTGAAAACTAATAGAGAGCGTTTCTGACGTTGCCCCGTCGCGGTGGTAAGACGCCCGACTACTGTGCCGGAGTGCCCGGGTTCGATCCCGACCGCTGGCTGCTGCATTGCGATGGAGGCGAAACGAAGTAGCGTTCGTGTGCTGTGCGATGTCAATGTACGTTAAACATCCCCAGGTGGTCGAATTTACTCCAGAGCCCTCCACTACGGCACCCATTTCTCTCTTTTCGCTTTCGCACCCACCTTCCTCCCTTCCCTTACGGCGCGGGTCAGGTGTACGCAGAAACAAGTGTGCCAGATACTGCAACTTTCCTTTCCTGTGAATCAATTATTACTATTTCTGACGATAGCCAAAACTTTCCTGTGAATCAATTATTACTATTTCTGACGATAGCCAAAACGTTGTAGCGTCACCGTTATTATGGTAACTTCGAACTACATGGATACGCGCATTAAGGAAAGAAGCCAACAGTCGGCGAGGCCAAGGAAAGCGTTGGGGATGGTACTTTATGTCTTTTTTACTGCATTTTTTTAATGTTTACTTCGATAATAACAGAAAATTAGTAATGTAATCTGTTTAGGGGAAAGATAATTAAACACAAAGTAGAAGAAAAAACAACGTGCCGATGGTGGGAACCGAACCCACGACCTCCGAATATCGCGTCCGGTGCTCTTCCAACTGACCTACATCGGCCGCTGTCCCCTCTGCTACTTGCTTGGGTATTTATGTTGTCTGTATACGAACCTTGAGAGTGTACACGCAGTAAGCCGTCGCGTCATCTACCCCAACGAGTTTTGCACGCGTTACCGGCTGCCTGCCGGCGCTTGAGGCCAAGCGGCAACGCTCCTCCAGCTGATCTAGCCACAGCCATCTGGACATGAACTCTGCCCGCTGCGTCATTCTCACCAGAAGCGCTGTTTTCACCTTCTCCGATTTCCTCACTCCGCTAGGGACGCATCAGATGACTCCTTCATAGCCACGTCGCTATAGACCACCACACTCCATGCGACGCAAATCTCTGGTTCGTGTTATGGAGCCGATGCGTTTCATGTTTCTTTGTGGTTCACCCTCGGGCACGCATACACGCCAACCCAATGCATATATCACACTGGTCTCTCCACTTGAAACGGTTGCCACAGCTTATTGGCCACTTTGTGACTTCCCAAGTGACTGCAGCCCCGCGACAGATGATGCAAGCGTCGAAAATACATATGGTAATATGCTTGGGACATAGACGCATCGCATATAGCTGGTCACGTCCACCGCAGCGAGTGATCTCTGCACCACCAATTCACTCTGATTCTCACCCTTTTACCTCTAAACTTTCGTCCTGTGCATTCGGCCTCCGCTCCTAATACCACGAAGGCCACGCTCTGCAAGTGAGCCGACATCCGTGCGTCCCTCGCTTCGGTTTCGACTGCCTTGCTTATATGCTACTTCAGAACCCGTGCCCCGCGCAGCAGTTCGCAAGCCCAGCGCCGTGAGTGCTAGTAGTTTCCTCATCGCCAGCTCTCGAGGCATTGCCTTCGCGTCGCTGGCTTCTCCTGCTGCATGCGATACCTTCGACCGCACCAGTCAACGGTGTTGCCCGTCACATGTCGCCCGCAAATCTCAACGCGGATGGGTTTGCTAACTTCAAGCCAACTAACTGCTAGTCCCATCAGCTTGTCTCTCGACGTATTCACGACCAACCCACCGATAATTCTCGGGTGAATTTTCACGCCGGTACCCTCTGCTTCTCACTCTTCCCATTTGACATTACTTGACCATTGCGGACCAGTCCATTACTAATCAGACGGCCCGTAACGGACTTCTGTCCCGAACTCGCCAGAAAGTGACGGTCCTTTTTATACCTATCTATGCCTTTATTATTGTTCCTCACTCCCACTTCGTATTCTCTACCTGTAGCAGAAACTCTTCGTTACTGCTGAACGGGGCTCCTGCATCGCCACCACCTCGCGAGCAAAGACGACGAAGTTGCGCGAGTGCCAGCAAATTTAATCAGACGCAGGGCAACAATCGTCTTCACCTCATCTTCACCTTCACCAAGTTCGTTCTTGTCATAGCATCAGAGCAATAAATGTGGCAGCCGCGCTATTCGCACGATTCTTATCCCCGAGGTAGCACCGAAATATTAGAGCCAATGTTACATTTTTGCTTCAGTCGAACGTTATTTTGATGTTTTGGCAACGTTACAGATAAAGATTGGCATAATGTTTCCATAAACATTTAAACACCATAAGTCTAATATGAATTCTGCAACACAAATGTAACATTCGTGAAAATGTAGACCAACCTTCCACGAGCATGTAGGCCTATATACCGCTCGTGATGGTACACTGTACACAGCTTGCACGCTTTGCAAAGACCACAATACAGCACAACAACTCCATAACACAGCACCATTCCTACGCTCACCGCTGAACAAATAGCATAGAGTCAACATTTTATATCCATCGCCGACGGGTGTACCATGAGTGACAGTGGCGAATGGATAATAAGCAAAACTTTCTAACAAAATATTAGGGATGTGTTTGCATTCTACAGTGGGCATCATCTCAAAGCTCTAGTTGCAAAGAAGTGTTATTGAAAAAACAAAACAAAAAAAAGCATGGTTAATAGAAGAAATAGGGACAGAAGTGCCGGTACTCAGTGTTTGAAATATATATGCTATGTTGTTTTATAGTTATGATTCAAATATTCCTTTTAACAATTAGGAGACAAAATTGAAACAAAATTTGTTTGTGACATCAAAATAATGTTTATAATGCAACATAAAACTTTATATAACATTATCATACATTCAACAGTCAACATTAGCAAAATGTTTCTTTTTAATGTTTTACGAATGTTATTTTTATGTCACAGAATGTTATAAGCAACATTCAGGCAACTTAGGTAACAATTTTATAACATTATTATAATGTCCGGTGCTATCTGGGCCACAACGTTAACAGCAAAAACCTGCGAGTCTTTCGAGGGAAGATCCGGGGGAATACTGATTGTTAAAGTGGAGTTTTACGACACGCAAAGAAAAAAAAAAAAAAAAAAAAAAGCTCTTTAACAACCTTACAAAAATACGCTTCTACAGAATTTTTTGCTATAAAGCAGCCCTAAATGTGAACTAGTGAAGCCTGAAACAGTGAATAAAACATGAGTTCTGGCCTTCTATGCAAAAGCAACCTGCACGAGTAGGCGCTGCTGCTCCGCGTGCATCAGGTGCTTTTGGACGCTTTCTTTAGTGACCGGAAAATGAACGGCTGAATGCAAGAGTTGTAGTCTGATGCCCTTGCACGTACACTGTTTCTGCACTATAACGAATGTAATTTCCAAAACCACGGGGAGTGGTCTGAGGTTCTGACCTTGATGAAGGTTCTCCAAGAAGGTGACTTTCCTTCTGTCAACATGGATCTCAGCAAGTCTTTCGGTGAGGTCTTCCCGGGCCCCATCGGGCGCACCGCCACCTGCGCGTCCAAGAAGAGACGCCTTGCAATTCGGGTTGAAAGCATTTACTCAACTACTGCCCATTCAGAAGGAGAGCATGCTGATGCGATCGAGCGTGATAAAATCATTTCACTTTTACTTTTTTTCTTGTTGTTGTTGTCATCGTGAACGCAGCTATGTCCACTGCGGGCCAGAGTTCGCACTGCGACCTTGCCCCTATATTAACCCGAGAAACCGTCGGCATGTGTGTGTTCTCCGAGAGACGGAAGTAAACACGAGGATACGCAAGAAGGTACAAGTTTGCCGTCATGCAATGAGGAAAATGAACGGAGAACACAAAAGGGAACGTGAAAAAAGAGGAGAGGAAGTACGAGGCCTAGAGAAACCGAAGTTGGTGTCTTGCAACCTGGACAGAATTCATTTCCAAACAGAACATTTACTAGGCTGCATGAGGCCACAAAGAAAGGAGGTGTTATTCAAAGCTATATACAGCAAGTCTTGCAGATAGTGAAGTTGGTGTACAAAGGACGCGAAGCCCCTTGGAAGTCCTCCAGAGAAAGGGCACCTTGTGGCATCTTGAGTCGTGTAACCAATTTCATATAGCCGAAAGGCGCCTAGTTTAGGCTGGTTACCACTTAACCATTTATGATTGTTTCGGAATCTTCGGTGAACGTGGCTGGATTGATTGTTTATAAAACCGACGTTGAACAATGCTCACCGCAGCCACTTGGCCAGGTCGCCAAATGTTTCATGTGTGGAATTGATTCAAAATCAAAATAAGTCCGAAAGCATACAAACGGAAAACGATACTGCACTGCATCTTCAACGCTTTTTTAATCAAAATGGGATATTTTTAGTCACCGACGACAGAAATAGGCATATGCTGACACCAACATAAAAAAATTGGCGTGTACCTTTTCTTTAGGCAGCCCAAAATATTTGTGAAAAGAGAACTTGCTCCAGATTTTGTTTTATGCCTGGGCTACGGTGGGTACCATGTAAGAGGCAGACCTATTTATTTCGTTTACTAATGAGCTAAATTAGGTAATTGTTCTAAGTTTTCTTCGGGCGTGTATATGCAGAATTGGAGCTCGTCCTCAAAATAGTATTGCTGCATAGAAAAAATGATGAATCATAAGTTTGTAGCACTCATTACGAGGCGCACAAATTTCACTCTGCATGATAGGCGGATTTCCATCACAGTGAGCGCATCAAGGTCACTCCGTCCGCGCATCACATCGCATTGCTGGTGTCACTTGCGACCCAAACGGGCGCGCGGCGTATCAACAGCGCGACGCAAAGCGCAAGGTGGAGCGAACTACGTCAGAAATGCGCTCGCTACCGCTGTGTTACAGTGCGTTGCCGCCTATCAGGGTGACATTTATGTTCCTCGTAACGCGCACCGCAATTTTTTTTTTTTTAATTTTTCTATGACCATTTTATTGGACGAGCCCCCCCCCATTTTACAACCCCCCCCCCCCCCCCCAAAAAAAAAAAAAAGAAAGCCAAAATTGTTTACTACAGTTAGCTAATAAGCGAAATAATGCATTTTAATTATTACACGGTGTCCACCGTAAGCCCCAGTACAGCACCTGGAATTAAAAAGAAAATCTGAAGAAAGTTCACTTTCTAGTATGCGGAGACGTATACACTACTGGGATCACCCAAGCGGAGCATCTAAATTGTATGTGCCATCGCTCTGATTGGCTAAGCTATATTTCGTGGCGCCATTAACGCTAATGACGTAATTGCCCGTTGCCATAGCAAACTACGGCAACTACCGGGACTCTAACACCCCCCGTTTAAAGCTCACAGCCTCAAAAAAATCATGTATATGCATCTGATAGGTGATAGTTGGCTGGTGAAAGGGCCGTACTGATAGGTCACAGTTTTTGTGACGTCATGAGACCAGATGGCATGATCGAGTTGGAATGCGCTGCCAGCTAAGGCAACTCCTTCCATGTGTAAGAGTGATACAAGAATCAAGCCCGTCGAACTTCGAGTTACGTCACTTTGGTATGGCTAAGCTATTTCGTTACGTCACAACCACGTGTCCTAACACGGCACGGGTAATTCAAACTAAGGTCGGTATAGCATAGCTTATCAGTGACCTTGACCTTCGGCCTTGACTTGACTTTTGATTTTTTTTCACTGTATGGTGAGAAAAAAAAAATAAAGATTTGAACTTTTACCTTCACCTAAGCCACGAACCAAACCAGTATGTCCCAGCACGCTGACATTGCCTTAATCAGGTTAAGCTCTCCTAATTTTACAAATATTTTACACTTCCGTTTACGAAGCAGAAAGCAGAGTGGTACTCAATAAACACAGACTTGAAGGCAGCTATTATAGACACAAAGACCATATATATACCACCACGGCCGCAGTCGTCCACGAGGCGAAAACAGTCAACGGTCTTAGCTTCAGGGCCCGCAACATAACTCATGCGGAGGAGGTCGCCATAGCATTGGCTGCTTCCCACTCTGACTCGAAATATATAATTCCCGACTCGCGAGGGGCCTGTCGGAATGTCGAACAGGGCTGGACCCCTTATCTAGCCTACCGAATACTTCAACATAGCTCCTACATTGGGGACCCCGCTACCCGATATATTATTTAGGCTCCTGCTCATCAGGGGCTGGCTAGAAACGAGGCTGCCGACGCCGCCGCCCGCGCGCTCTCTCTCCGGGAAGTTTCCTCCTCCTCCCCCTCCGACCAGGACGCTGATCCTAATCCGGCTTATACAATCAAAGATATCGTAAATTACTACCAATCTAGCCACAGCCTTTACCTCCGCCCATGTAAAGGCCTTTCAAAGGCGGATGAGCGGCTCTTACTCCGCCTCTATACCAACACACTGCTGTGCCCGGCAGCTCTAAAACACTTCGACCCTGCTTTCTCTGGCAGCTGCCCGCACTGTGGGGTGGTGTCTTCGGACATCTACCACATGGTGTGGGCCTGCCCCTCAAATCCGGCTATCCCCCCTCACCCCAACCCAACCCGGAAGGACTGGGAGGCGACCCTGCTCGGCTGCTCCGACATATGAAGGCCCAACGGGCCTTAGTCGGGCGAGCCCGAGCGGCGGCAGACGCCACTGGGGTCCCGAACTAGGGACCTCCACCTAGTGTTTGTGAGGGTTGGCCCCTTCAGGGTCAGCTCACGCGTAACCTCCTGTATTTGTATCCTATATAAATGTTTTCTACCACCACCACTGCGTGAAGCGGACGAAGAACCACCGCAGACATATCGGCCTGCCGCTGCAACGGCGTCCTGCAGCCAAGGCCGCAGCTGATTTCGTTCACTAAAAGCCAGGTTGCAAGAGCAGCACAATCGTAGCGCACGAATGCGCCAGTCATATGTTTTTTTTTTTTTTTTTTTTTTTATTTCGCGGGCTTTCTTTGGGGCTTGGTAAGAGATAGTCGGCTTTATAAGATATCTTCGTATGAGTAGCAGGAAAGCTCATTGACTGTTCTAGTGCCTTACACTGGGTTTTTCTAGTTTGGGCAATATATCACTTCTTCCCGCCAAAAGGCTTAAAGGATCGCTGCGCCTGGCAGCATCTCGGGACGCACAGCAGCGTTGTTACTGACCCGGGGCGCAACCAGTAGATTCCGGTGTCTCCTGGCTCTCGTGTTCGCCTCGGTATGGCGCCGTGGGTTCCAGCATCCAGGGCGGACCGCACGACAGCGGCCGGCCGCTGGACGACCAGGCCTGCCACGGGGGGGGCTTCCTCCTCCCCGGGGGCAGACGCGCTGCAGGAAGAACCAAAGGGTCTCCGATGAAATGCCAATTCATTCGAGATACCTTCCCCCACGTTATCAACTGCCATTCACATTTAAACGTATAACGTATTGTGGCGTCTAAAGTGCGCTCCGGCTATTATAGAAGCTCGCAGACTTGTATTTCCAGATATAACGCGTTTGGTACGCTCCTCGCACTGACTGAGGGAAAGAAGTAAAGCATCGCACACCGAAGCCGAAGCGCCCGCCGGTAAAGAAGAAGCCTGCAAGGCAGCCGCTTCCACGAAGCGGCGACCGCAGGAAGACAAAGCCGGCAGCGAGCGCATTTCCGAATTGTCAGTGGTACAGCGCTAAAATGAACTTGCGTCAACCGGTGGGAAAGAGTATTCGTTAGAACTGGTCATATCAGCGCTCAGTATAGTTGTTTCTATGGTACAACACGTTTGCGGTGTTCTTTCGAACGCGTGCGATAGCGCTTTTGAATCCCGTTTTTACTCATAGTCCTTAAACGGTTTCTTTAATCATTATCATCACTCTGGTCATTTGTCATTATCCCTGAGGTTTTGGGGAGTTTTAGATTGCATTTTGAGAGGCTTTTGAGAAAAATTCTTTCTTTTAGCTTCTTTTCGCCCTAGAAAGAAGAAAGCCTTTACTCTTGCATTTTTAAACCAGCAAATAATTCATCACAAAAGTTATTTTTTGGCTTCATTCTGAGGTACTTTCGACATGAAATACTCTCAATCGAGACTACCGCTGAAAGTTCTGAAATACGCCGGTGGTGAAGTGCTTGCTGCCGGCTCGTAGTCGAGTGTAGCGCGGTAGCGTATTTGGGTTTGCTCGGTACGGTGGCTCTGCAAGGGACAAAACGACAGAAGAGCCGAAGAAAGCGTGCTGTTCCGACTAGCATCTACCGCCCCCAGGAGCCGAGCAGCCTAGCGATTAGCGGCGCATGCTTTTTCAATGGGCGTCACGTTAGACGCGGCACTAGCTTGAGAGAGCCTATAATAGTACTATTACTACTACTACTACTACTACTACTACTACTACTACTACTACTACTA
>JAJIZL010016345.1:0-14543 GCA_023969395.1 Amblyomma maculatum | reverse complement strand
ATAATAATAATAATAATAATAATAATAATAATAATAATAATAATAATTAGCAGAGAAATATGAGTTTGTGTATTATTATTATTTAGTAGTAGTAGTAGTAGTAGTAATAATAATAGTATTATAGGCTCTCTCAAGCTAGTGCCGCGTCTAACATGACGCCCATTGAAAAAGCATGCGCCGCTAATCGCTAGGCTGCTCGGCTCCTGGGGGCGGTAGATGCTAGTCGGAACAGCCCGCTTTCTTCGTCTCTTCTGTCGTTTTGTCCCTTGCGGAGCCACCGTACCGAGCAAACCCAAATACGCAGCGCGGTAGCGGCAGGTATAGGACGCGAAACAAAGCATGTGAACTGCTACGGAGTGCTTGCCACTTAGTGGCGCATTGGTTGTGCGCGCTACTCGCGCTTAGTGGCTTCCGCTTAGCACCGAGGATTTGCCTATGATATTACGCTGTAGCCATAGACGCCACGTCGGAGCGTGGCCAAGTGCTCGCGAGAAATCGGCGGCACACCACCGATGAGCGAAAGATGAAATTTGGGCCTATTCTAGTGAACGCGAGACAAAACGGGCGCTTGGTACGCCCATTTGAGACGCGCCAGAACCTGACGGTGAGACGCCCAATTGGACAGTCGCCAGTGATATGCTAAACGGGCCTGCCACTCAAACCTCTCGGTCACTATATAATGCTATCAGCTTTCCCTGATCAATGCGCTCAGCCTTCTACTAATTTCTTTTTGTCATGCATGGACCCGCTATTGCATGGCAAACCACACACGTCCTTTCTACAGTGTTGCACGCAGCAATATTCGTTAGCGAAGCACTGACTGCCACATTCGTTTCTGCAAGACAAGGCCTAGCGAGTCACTGATGTAGAACCTCAGTGTGTAGAGTGAGTGACGGACGTAGTACCTTGGCGAAGCCTTGCGCACTCGGACGAGCCAGGCGACGGCGGCGGTGAGCGCCACGGCAGCCAGAGCGGCGCAGGCGCATCCAGCCACCACCACCAGTGAACGGGACGAGGACGAAGAGGAGGCCACCGGGGAAGGCACCAGCCCGGCGCGCCAGCTGCCCCGACCCTCATCGCTCAAAACCTGTGCGTCTGAAAAAGGCGGTGCTTTTGAAGCGAAAGCTTCACTACGCCAGCTTCTCGAGCCATCAGCATCACGAAGGTTTTCAACTTCAAGCGACCTTGGGAGATGCTGCGCCTTTCCTTTCTTACAAACCAATTTACAATGGAAGCGAAAGCTTGACTACGCTAGTTATAGCAGGTCTTCATGTGACACTAAATTTTCCCTTCTAATGACCTTGACTTAATTAAGTGTGGGTGTCCACGATTTCGCTGTGTTTACCCAAATGTATACTTAAGCTGAGAAGGAGCCCTGGGTTGCGCGATGACCGCGCACGTTAAAGTAGTTGTTGTGGCTGTAGGAAGAAGGAAAAGAAAATGCACGGGCCTGCTACTGGCTCTGTAGCTGAGCAACCTCCTCAAATACTCAGTGAAATGAGAGAATATCCTCTCGAGAGAGATATCAAATTAATATGGACCCCAGCTCATGCGGGGAATCCGGGAAATGAGGCTGCCCATCAATACGCTCGAGAATTAGCCGGCCGAGCGGTGGCGCAAAATCAGGAACTGGAACCCTTCGGTGAGCCAGCCGTATCATACCACGAACTCACTGCACATTACAAAGCAATGAGAAGAACACTCCCACCACCCCATAAAACACTGACTAGACAACAACAAGTAATATGGAGACAGCTACAGATGGGGACCCTCCCCAATCCAAACTACATATAAAAATTCATAAATAAGGATATGAATCCCTTCTGCCGATTTTGCGGGGAGAAAGACTACTTCGAGCATATGATCTGGGCGTGCAAAGCCCATAAGCCTCCCTCAGAACTCTCGCCTGATCCCTCTAAAAAAGCTTGGGACAAGCTAAGGTCCAGCGATGACCATGGCATTCAGTTCAAGGCCGTCGAATGGGTCGGCGTTGCCAAAAGTCTCCACGGCCTGCGGCACGCTAGCTGACTTCTCCTATTCCTCCCACTTATTGTGAATAAAGTTTTATCAGCCTCAGCCTCCGCTGCCTCGTGCGGACAGAAAAGAGAAAGTAGAGAAGAAAGAAAAAGAAGAGGGAGAGAAAGACGCGCGCCGCCACAACCGTCGTCCACCACCTAAGCGGTGGCGGGTGCAATTACGGCCTACAACAGATACAAATTCGGTGGCTGGCCCCCCCCCCCCCCCCCCCCCCCCCCCCCCCCCAAAAAAAAAAAATGAAAACATGATCTTGACCTAGTTAGGTGTAGGTGTCCACAAATCCGTGGCGTCCACTCAAAAGTATAAGGCTCCTTGCTTTCTCCAAGATCTAATCTAAATATAATTTATAAAAAAAAATTCCGCGGATTTAAAAGCGGGTTTAAAGAGGCTATCGCTGCAACATTCACAGCTTTCGCTATATCACTATGTTCAGGCCATGCTTAAACACCTTCAATTTTTTCATCTACCTTTCAACAGTCAGAGTACTTTTATGTGTGGTAATTTATTACACGATCAGTTTCTCTTATGGGCTAGTATATTCATTCCTCATTATCATGGACACTTCGATTCCAGGGCGCAATTGTCCTTACACCAAGTTATCCCTAACTTATTGCGAAGAAAAATAAAGCAATGATTAAGGACTGCTTCAGTGCTGTGTAGTGATCAGCGGAGTTTAAATCAGATGCAAATTTTGGGGGCTCCAAGCTGTTATCCTGATCGCACCCTCAGCTTGAAATAATGCTATACCGCAGCACGCGCTTAATGATGCATGTGGTACGCTTGATAGCCTCTCGTGGCATTATGACATAGTTGCTAATCCCACTATACACGACTCATTCAGCTGGCAGTTTCTGAATCAGGCCGTCTGCATGGCATAATATCCAGAAAGGAGTTTGTTAACAGTCATTCATGCAATACAGCGAATGGAGAGGGACGTCTATTCGGAAGCTTTGCAGTTTAGAGCATAAGACTGGAAAAAAAAAAAGGGGGCCACCAGTCAGTCATTTGTATTCTATAGTTGCATTCCTCTGAGATGCAGTATAATGAGCTTCACTGCAGGGAATAAAGCGGCATCAGCGATTAAAAAATAATATTAAGCTGTGTGTAAGATTTAAAATGCTTTTCAGCATGCAGACAACAACATGTTACAATGCCATTGTCTGCACCAGCATAGCGACTATTCATCATTGAGAAAGACAAGCTTTGTACAAAAAGAGACATGATATTTGACGCTAACTTTCAAGATCAATAGCATGTGCGGAGTAATAAAGTCTCAGATCCTAGATGCATGGTACAGTATACTTTTATATCGGTCAAAAATAAAAAGTGATCCAAAATAAATAAAGAATATAATTGTAATCTTGTTATTTTCGTAAGAATTGCATTAATTCGCAATGCAATTTAAATAGACTTCCGTGTTTTGAGGCGATATTCAGTATCATAATTACCTTTAAAAACAATTTTGTCGGACCCTCATTTGTGGCCTTTTGTGTTTACCCATCCTCATGTCAACAGTGATTGTGGTTAGGCGATGTTCTGTAGTGTCACGAACGATGGTCGGCTACATTGAGCTGCTATCGTCACACATACCTCTCGTAAATGAATCAAACCGAAAGCAAGCGATTAAGCGACGATCACCTTTGGCGCAGATCTTGTTGCGCGGTAGCGAGACCGAGGTAGCGTTGATTCTAGTCGCCCCGTAGGCCGAGGCGGACAGGTCGTAGAGCGTCGTGTCCGGCGCGGATACGTTGAGCACGATGAGCACCGGTACCTCGGCACTAGCCAGGCCCGTGCAGGGCAGCCGCACCCGGAAGCTGCGGGGCGCCACGGGCAGCGTGCCCCGGGGAGGCACGTCCAGCGTCGGGCTTCCGAGGGCCCGGTGGCCCCGGCCTTCGTTCACCTGGGGAGGAGCACAGCCGGTTCACAAAATAACCAAACGAAATCTTGACTAGGACGAAAAGCACGCGTGTCCTCTTCTCCGACTGCCCGAAGCAGAGGCAGGTCTTGGTATCCCTCGAGGATGACGATATTTTCACCGGTAAAGTACTTTCAGAGACAACCCGTAAGATAAAAAACGCGCTGATTTTGATATCGCCAGGGTATATGCTTATTGCAAGCATAAAGCTCTGGTGGGTGGCCCATACGAGTCTTTCCTCTTCGACACTTGCCGCACGTCCGAATTTCCTCCCGCTTAGGCTTCTCTTCGCAATGCTAAGCAGGAGCGAGCTGAAATGCCTCCTTGCATACGATACGTTAGCAAGACTGCTCCGTACTCAAGTTGGTACGTGAGGCCTTTGTGAGCTACATTTTAAAACGCAGTGCAGCACCGCCATCCGAGGCTGTTGAAACACGAACTATATAGGTCCGCCACTGTTTTGCTTAAAAAGCGTACAGATAGCTCAGCCTTTCGAAAAGCACCGAAAAACCAAGCCGCCGGCGGCATCGCGCTGTACTTCATATGCAGTTCTTGTAATTTTGCATCATGAAGTGAATAATTTGCACGATGCCGCGTCACGAGAAGTGTAGCAGGAGTAATGAGGAATTTTAGGCTTCCAGCAACGGCACAGAGCTTTGGTGAAAAGTCGGCCATTAGTAGCGTACAGTGTCCAACGGATACATGCAGCTCTGCTCCTGTACACCTGCACTTGAAGGCCTGCATGCCTTGTGCGTCATTTTTGAGCTGTTTTCCATGCTAGCTAGGAACGAAACCGCTCCGGAGTGTCCAGATTTCCCGTAAAGTGACGTGGTATGATCTTTTTTTTTTTATGCGAAGCATATTTCTAGAGGTAAACCACAGCCCTTCGTGACGGTTACACGCCGTGCAAAGGATGTGGAATGCTACGTCGCACCACGTGATACGCTAACGTCACGACAGAGGAGAGACGGGGGTCCAGCTCGCGCCGTCGGCTGCGGTTGCACGCCGTGCGGACCACGTGTAACAAAGGAAAGAAAAGTTTAGCCAAGTGTAACCATGGAAAGCCGAGTTTAGCAATCAATATGCTTCGCATCTGACCAGGCTTAACCAAGCTAAGCCTCAGCCATTTTTTTTCCGTGTTTTCAGCTTATTGTGGAAGAGAGTGGAAGGAAAAGGAAGGTGGGCAGCTGACCTGGACGTCCAGGGCGTAGGCGAGCGGCAGCGTCCCCAGCGCCTGCCAGACAAACTCCAGCTCGGATACATTGGCAGGGACGGGCACCACGAATCCCAGCGCGTACTCGTTGCGGCGGCCTTCCTTCACGTAGAACAACTCCACGTCCAGACCTGCGCAAAGGAAAGAACCCCAAGTTCAGCTTGAAAAAAAAATTCTAGGAGGCACTTAGGACCCCTGACGATAAGAAAAAAGCCTTTGGGGCTAGTTCTACTGTAGTGCTTATTTGACAGAAATGTTTTGGCAAACCTTGAGACAATTTATTTACTCGTTTTGCCATTATCAGATAGGAAGAGGACTTGGTACCCGAAAGTACCATGTCCCAAGGTCACATGTAACTCATCAGTATTACCATCATCCATCCGATGCCCCCGGCAAAGCACCTTTCAGGGGTGGAGTTTTTTATTTGGGGTGAAGGTCCTATACCATACAAGGGCCTCGACGAGCCATGAAGGCGCTCATGGTCAGAGGGCTGCTGCCCCCTCCTAGAACGAGGAGCTTAGTTCGCGGAAATCGCTTCGGTCGGGCAAAACGGCCCTACAGATGACGAAGGGCAGAAGAGCGGGCTCTTCGGTGCCGGATTCTAGGCCATCAGCTCTACTCAGCGGCGGTGGCGCGCGCTCATTGCGCCGCTTGGTTTTCGGAACTGCCGGCAGATTACGTGTGGCGGGCGTCGATGAGCGGCTGTGGCGCGACCACGCTTCCTCCTTCCCCGTCGTCGTCGCGCGTCCACTAGCTACCACGTCTCTCTCTCTCTCTCTCTCTCTCTCTTACATCTTCTGCCAAAGGAGTAGGGGTGCCCCCTACATTGTCATGGAGACGCAGGCTGACTAGACAATGGGAATTACAACCTGTTTCTCATGAGTCAGGCGTGGAGTAGTGGTTTGCGCGCTCGGCTGTGAATCGGAGGGACAGTGATGCGATCCCAGGTGGAGACAGATTTTGTTCTTTAAGTGCCAGTACGGTAGACACCTTCTGCGTACATATTCTGATCACAATACTCATGAGCCAATAAAGGTTTTCACCTTAAAAGTCTGCTCTGAAGGTCGGAGAGAAGAGGCTAGCTGAATAACCACACTTAACGGGAACGCAAGTGACCTCGTGGCTCAGCGGCATATATGCAGCTGGCGCATTGTCACTCCGCATGGTCACGCTGTTCATGCAAGGAGGTCAGAGTTGTCGCTGCTCGCAACAGCTGCAGAACCATACGCAAAACACGAGTTCAAGTGTGTCCCCACTAACGATCCCCTCTGTTTGGCTGCAATTTCCGCACCGGTTCAGTTGGTGAAGCACTATTGCACTCGATACGTCAGTGAAGCTAGCGCCATCTGCACTTCGGCACTCGATTTGACGACCTGCTGCACGAGTTATCCTGAGCTTGGCTACCGCGATGTCATATGTATCACGACGAAAAGTAATTTTGTAGTAATCAAATGGAAGCGCTTTTACGGCGTTGGCCATTATATGGAGCACACCCCGATCGGTCGCACTACTAAGTTCGTCCATTGTCACCGGTCAAAGAGAAAGGGGAAGTAAGAGCGAGAAAAAAAAAAAAGAGCTAACGTAGGAAATACCCTGTTAAATAATCGGCGTGAGCAGGAGACTGGGCGTTGGCGGCGGCTTCTTCACGCTGACCTGACTCACTCTACGCTTTCACTTCAGCGCGGCGTTCCCAACACGATCTTTGTCTGAGATGGCAGTCCCAGATGTTTAAGGATCACCCTTTATGCGATGTCGTCGGTGTCGCTGCCGCCAGACTTTCGTTTCGTGCTGCACGTCTGTCTTGCTAAACCGACGACCGGCCTCTCAGTCGAGCAAATTCGGCTTCTCTAGTCTGGCGTCGCGCTTCGCCAAAACGACGAGCGTCCTCCGCATCACCTATAGCATTGCGGTGCCGCCCGCTACTGATTTTTCGGTCTGTTAGTTTGTTACCTCGACTGCCCGCAGAACAAATCTCGGTTAACTCCCTCTCACCCAGCAATTTACCTTCCAAGCTGCGGCCTTTCACCCAGATGATCAAGAGAGTGACAAAAAGGAGCAGATGGCGAGGATGTAACAAGTGATGTTGGGTATTTAAGAATACTTGCATTCTGTGGAAGCTGAAACTATCTATTTTTCAATCATTTCACTAATCCACTGTAATCTACTATTAATCCACCCCATCTACCGGTATCCAAACTAATCCACCATACTTCATCTTAATCCAGCAATGCAATAATGCACCGTAATCTACTTCCCACACCGATACAACCTAATTCAGCACAATCCATCCTTAATATACTTTATATTGCACCGTAATCTATTAAATGCAATTAAATCTACTGTTACCCCACTTAATCCACTGTAATGCGTCATGATCCAGCGTAATCCACAGCAGTCTACCAGAATCCCCTTATACCACCTCAATCCATCCGCTCTAACTACACAGCAGTCCACCACGCGTCACGTCACGTGGGCCAAGTGGTGGCCGCTTTGATCGATAGCCTCGGACAGTCTTCAGTCACGCGACGACTCGGGGCGTGATGCGCCCTGCGTATAACGGCTCACGCTGTAAAACAAAACTGAAGTCACATGAATGTTTAAGGAGGCCGCTTTCATTACACGAGGAAGGCGGCTCAGCCGATCACGACGACCAGCACAATAGGCGATGACGCCTCGGTTGGATATCAAGCAATAACAGCGGCCATTTTAACTCGTTCATCAAATGTCGTCGTCGAACGATGTCGTTTTCACCGCAGGCGACAGGAACGTAGAGAGACGGCCTTCAAATTCGTCCGGTCCTTCGTGATTTAGGCAACTTATGCACTTTTTCTTCTCCTCAAGAAATGTTGAGAGAGCTGTTAGTAACTAGCGTCGCATCCCAACGAGTTCGGGAGAGCTTAGAACAGCAGAAACCCACTTTGTTTTTTTGATATACAGCCGTATACGCTTTGCAACACAGTGTGGACAAACGGTTATCGATGCGCAAATTACCACTGTCGCAGTCCAATCCGTTAAAATAGTGGCAGCTGCAACGCAGCCATGCACAACAAGCCGGTCATGTTTCTTCGGGTCAGCCATGACGACAACAAGATGCATATCGCGTTCAGCGACAAGGCAAGATGCAGCTGTCTCCACCTTCTTGTCCAGCACAAAGAAAGACATGCTTCTACTGCTCACACATAGGATCATTTCAGAACGGGTGGGAAAGAGCAGCAGTGCAAGAAAATCAAGATTTTCCAGTACAAGCATCGGGCGATGCAACGTCTCCTAGTTGAGGCTACAATTAGCAGAAACCTGATGTGAGAGCTCCCACCTACTGCAGCCACTGAGCTCCTGCAGATAGCTCAAGCTACAATTCAATTCATGGTGAAACCGGCATCCCGTGTCCATAATCGTGTCCAGCATCACATTGCCGTAGCGACCTCACTTCCCTCTTCTAGATTCTCCCGGGCCAACTATTATAGCGATACGATGTTTTACTGCGTCAACCACATGTCAGGAAATAACTGCACTTGTGTAAGTTGTATGCGATTGAAGACAGCAGCGCGATTATTGACACTATCACCATCGAAGACTGCAACTTATCAAATATCGGAGCCACACCAAAATGTCTGCAAACGAGTGTACACCCATCACAAAAATATTGCGCCATAATACGTTCTACAACTAAGCTAACCTGCTGAAGGAATGCATGAATGTTCTGTGTTCTGTAATGGTTTGGTTTATAAGGTTTAACGTCTCAAAGCGACTCGGGTTATGCATACGCAAGGAAGAGCCCAAAGAAGACTGTGAGAAAGCTTTGAGCTCTCTTTTCATTACGTTACTTGTAAGCATCCACGTGGCAACAGCGATGACGTGGCATGTGTAACGTAGAATCCTCGCCTGCGTCTCTGAGCAAGGATTTTTTCTTAATTTGTTTTACATATAAATTGCGTCATATGTCGCAGATGAGGTAGGTCTGACGAATGCAACCAACGAGAACGCTATAGCATTGGCACATGCATACTTATAGGTATTTTATGGACGCAGCGATGCTGCCAAACATTTTGAAACAAACACAAACAAATGCCCCGCCGGGGTGGTGCAGTGGTAAGACGCCCGACTACTGTGCCGGAGTTCCCGGGTTCGAACCCGACCGCGGCGGCTGCGTTTCGATGGAGGCGAAACGAAGTGGCGTCCGTGTGCTGTGCGATGTCAGCGCACGTTAAAGATCCCCAGGTGGTCGAAATTACTCCGTAGCCCTCCACTACGGCTCCTCTTTCTCTCTTTTCACTTTCATTCCCATCTTCCTCCCTTCCCTTACGGCGCGGTTCGGGTGTCCACAGAGCAAGTGTGACAGTTACTGCGCCTTTCCCTTCCTGTGAACCAATTTATTATTATTATTATTAACACAAACAAAAGAAATCAATGCATCTACTCCAAGCACGTGCCAGACCGGAGGCGCTCGAGCACATCGTGAAGAGACTCACTTCTTTGCGGTGTGGACGGACAAAGGAAGGTGAAAACGTAGCAGTTAATTCGCTGCATTAAAATTAACTACAACAGATGTTTGAATTGATGTTGCCAACAGAAGTGGACCTTTTGCTGGATGATATCAAAATTGGGTTGGGGAACGCGTTCCTTACGTTTCAGTGAAATTGCATCTTCTTCTATCTGTTATTCACATCGAGGAAAAGGTTCGATTAAATTCAGGACCAGAGACACATGCGGCGCATTCGTATCGGAGTACGGTATGGCGAACGGTTTACGGGCTCAAGTCTTGCAGCTCATGCATACAATTTCGAAGTAGGATATATCGTGATTCGGATTTCATTGCGTTCCTTCAAGAGTGGCAGAGCTTTTCCCGATCCCAATCTCTCGTCAGTCGTCAAGGTCCTGAATCATATCTCTTGGATGACGACAAAGTTTGAAAAGTCCAATGCATCTAAAGCATCCTCTATTTACTCATGTGAAGAACAAATCGGCTGAGCAGAGTTTGTTCCAAGTTCTTTTATTGCAATCGTTGTTGGACAATAGACTGGTTTCACTAAAGCCACTTGACTGGCTTGCTAGGGTAACTTCACAGAGATCTTTGGATCATCCGGGTGGACTAATTCCTTTGGCTTTATCTATGCGCTACACTGCAGTCTTCCGTATCACTCTTCATCACTGCTAACCATATCAGCACCTGCGAAAACTTTGCAGTTGCCCTTCAGAGTTGTGAGTTGTCTTGAGGGTGTCGAATGTGGCAATGAATAATCGCAGTTTTATTTACAAAACCATGAAGGGCGGCCTCGCATATTCATCTGAGTGTCATCAATTCCCAGGAAGCCAACCCGCAAGGAAAGCAGGAAAGCCCCCCCCCCCCCCCCCTTTCTTCCCTTAAAAGATAGATGAGTTTATTACATGGAAAGGAAGAGAGGTGGGCCCGAAAGTTGACTGTGTAATATTAATGATTTTGTCAACTAACGACCCATGCAAGCGGCCAGTGATAAGAGGTTACTCGGCTTCACTTTTCGTACGAACTAAAAAATCCCAGATGACCAAACTGACCTAGTTGGCAGACAGCGGGCTTATATATATGCCTGTCAAGGCTACAAAGCCAAGCCAGGATGTCACGAATGGCAATGCTCCCTCGTGCCTGCCGGGAGAAGTGTGCGCATGAATGTGGAGCTTGGTTCGCGCAGCGGACGCGCCACCGCACCGGCGTCTTCGTGACGCGCCAAGCTCCACAGGTCGGCGGCGGCTGAAGGGGGGGAGTGACACAGATCGATGAGGGTCGCCGCGGGCAACGACGCGCTGGGGCGAACCCGCCAGCTCATGCCGCCGGTTCCACTGTGAAATTTTTTAAGCGGACGGGTCGCGAGGCACGCGCCCCCTTTGTTCCGCACGGCTTCATTTCTATATTATTTTGTCTGTCTCCTTTTTTCTGAGAGCGCGTCACATCACTGGTAATGTGCGGAAGAGCAATTACGCTTGACTGAGAGAAGGCGCGCATGGTTGATTGATGGACTCAGTTGCTTTATCCCCACTTCATCAATTGACACTCGTTCACTCCAGCGATCGCTCAGTCGCTTGCTCAAATCGCTCTCCTCTACCATCTGACCCCCTAACCGTCACCGCTTACAACGCAGTTGCTGAAAAAGAGGAGTTACATTAATGGCGAAAGTCCTCGCGGGAATTTCTCCTGAATAAAGAGTATCAGCGTTGCAGCATAAAACTTCAAGTTGGCTGCTAGTCGACATCATCCGGGCAGACTGTGCGATCAAGCAGTCCAGCTTAGAGGGAAGTTTCGCAGTTTCTTGAATCAATGGCCCATCGAAGCACTCCTTTCGACAGACTCTCTCTACGTATAGCATGGTATAGCTCCAGGCGTTTGCTCACTGCGCACTATGCATGCTGCTTTGTGAGCACCGAAAACGTGGTGTTGCTGAAAAACAGCCGAAATCTTCCTTGTATGAGAAAGACACGAACACACATTCCAGCCCAGTCGAAAAAAACTACAGAACCGTGTCAAAAGTACGACAAAATATCCTGTAGTTTTGTCGTAAGCATCAGATATTTCTGTAGTTCTGTAGTACTTTACTGTAGTATATTTCTGTTGTCTGTAGTTCTGTAGCACTTTTCAGTTGTAACTACAGAAATTTCTGATGTTACTACAGAATGTTCTGTTGTCACAACAGGTCTCCCGTCAAAAACCGCACAGAAATTCAGTCGTAACATCAGAAAATTTTCTGTAGTTTTTTTCCGACTGGGAGATATTCGACTTCGAGGATGAAGGTCAATATGTAAAACGCCGAGAGGTCGGTAGCCTGACCAAACAGGTTTTCATTGGAGAACAGAGGGCAAGCCTGACAAGCAAACGATCTCTACCTTTAATAAATGACATTCTTAAGAAGTGTATCTACTCCAGGAACAGAAACGTAGGATCACCATTCCGCGCAGCTGTGTCGAACTTAATGTCTAGGATTCATTAGCACAAGAAGATACATGATTAACCGATAACGAATACCCGGTAGAGCGATTCATTACAGTGTGTGTATAAAAAAACTGTGACACGACGATACCCACTAATTCCGCTGTGGGCAGGTGACCAGCCGATTATGTGGCAGTTACTTTTCGTCCCTGCATGACGCTCAGTTACTGAAAAAGCCACCTGAAAGTCGGAAGAAACCTTGGCCGGTTGGCAAAGAATACTGATGAGACACGATCGTAGAGCGGCCAGTTCCGTGCGTGTAACTGAACTTCGTCAAGCACGCGTGATCAGAACCAGACGTCCGCAGCAGACAGAATGGGGTGCGACGGGGCCATCGATATGACTGGCGTGCCAGACAGCACTGTTCGACTTAAGGTGTGCTCGAGGGCGAAGTATATGCTAAAACCGATCTAGGGGTGTTCGCCCAGTTTGTAGCCCTTTTGTTTCATGGCTTCATAGCACCCTGAGTGCGTCTCGTTAGAAGCGAAACCCTTTTGAAGGACTCCGGTAGAAGTAATTGCTCGACATAGCTTTGCACTCAAATGGCACCCACAACGTAACTGGCAGTCAGTTTGCACTGTTTCTATGTATCAAACTGTGCAGGAATTATTTGCAAGCCCGGCATTACTCACTGTGATGTGAATTTCAGTTACCATTACATAGAATAAATGTTTAAATTTCAAAGCTATTCTAAGTGAGAAAAGTAATCTCATATAAATCTCTTGCATGGAGAATATAATGCAATAGCTTTGCAGGTCCCGTTCACCGAAAATCCGAAGTCGGCGGCCGTCCGCCGGCGTTAGCGTTTTGAGCGAAAAATAGCGAGTATGGCGCTGGCAGGCACTATAGTTGGCAGCTGATATGGCCGATCACAGGGTTGCCGACATCACGTTTCGTAGCCGCTGCCAACTCGGGCCTTTCTTTTATATGGGAGGGTGATATCACAATCACCTGCCAGGATCCTTGCCGACACGTTACCCCTATAAGCCACGAAGAAACGTTCATAAGGCTTGGTTAGAGCGGGCTTTATATGTGAGCTGGTAACCTACGCTATCGCGTCATGTACCATCAAAGTGCCCCCCTTAATTTTTTATGACTCAAGTACCGTCGTACATGAGTCATTGTATTTGCTGTGACGTCATGTTTTGTTACCTAATGTTATAGTGATAGCCTGGAGACGAAGCAATTACCACGCCTTACCGCAGACATGGAGTGCGGGATCCCAATCCCTAATACAATTTCTGCGAAAACGTCGTTCTCGTTTGAAAGGGTCGCGGCTAGTGCCGAGGCTTCAGTGTGCCAAAAAAGAAAAGACCCCGTGCATGGAGCCAGCTCGCAGATAGTGGGAAATGCGGAATGATTTCGCAGCGGTTTAATTCGCAGCATATAAATGGGAAAATTAGCGAGGAACCTGCAAAATATCCATATGGTTTGCAGATAATCGACTCATTCTCAATAATGCGAAAACGAAGTATGCAGTATTTCATTCAGGAATATTCATAAATTTTATAATTTAGCACTAACCCCCAGCTATACCAATCTGATTATGGTATCTTACTGTAAGTATTTTAGGGCCATGTTTGTGTCAAATTCGGATTGGAAGCAACAAACTATCTAAGATCGGCTGTAGATTAGCAAATGGCTGCTATGTACTACTTAGGGCTAGGCGCTATAGGGAATGATTTGATTTTCCTGTTTTACGTATTCTCTATTTCGCACACGTGCACAGTCAACTCTGTTATCGTCTACAAAAATTGGGCGGTACATATAAAACATATCTACATCTGTTTTGTTTTTGTTTTGTTTTTTGCCTTCAAAAACATGCTATACAAACGGCACTCATCCCAGCACGCCACTTTTCCAACCAAACCAAAGCAAACCTCTAATACACTACTAGGTTAACGGTTCTCAAAAAAAAAAAAAAAGAAAAAAAAAATAAAAAAAAAAAAAAAAAAAAAAAAGGAATTTTTCATCATCTTTAAAACATGTTTCTTATGACTCTATTGAAATATGGGGAACGATCTGATCTGTCTACATGTACTTAAAATATCTGCTCACGACTAGTTCTAATATGCAGCATAGTATTGAGAATCAAGTTATCAATATCTGATTAACTGAAACGTCCTTGGCTTGTATCGCAAAAAACAAAAATAAAAAGAAATGCGCCTACCACTATCAACGCATGTGTTAAACATTTGGACCCATTCACTAGCCGTGTCGGCTATGGATCCAAACAACTTTATGTGTGCACTACTTCAATGAAGAAAAAAAAAAGAATATCACGCGCTGCTATGAAAAAGAAAAATAGTCGAACATGTTTCTTTCGTAAGGATGCAACAACGAATGTAGGGTGTACCGAGCCGGAAGATTCTTCTGTCCTACACCGTCATGTTTGGTATGGAATAAGCAACCATCACGCCAGG
>JAJIZL010016341.1:0-13201 GCA_023969395.1 Amblyomma maculatum | reverse complement strand
ACACTGCAGCCTCCTTGTTTCAGAAGTGTACATTATCCTTAAGGACTGTTTCTAATGCAGATGTTGGAGCAAGTTTCAGGCTGTTACCAGAGTTTGTTGTGACTGTGCAGTTTCTGCATCGGACCACCTTCAAATTACCAAGCGAAGATCGGAAGATGACAGGAGTCTGACAGTACCAACGTTTTGGTGAGCGGACCACCGATTTTTCGATTATCGCAGCACTTCCATCGACTACGCCGGCGTTAGGCTTAGCGCGGCAGCGGAGGAGCGAGTGGGACCGAGAGCGCCCGGTGGCTGGCGGCAGCCACCGCGGGGGCGAGGATCTAGACAAATGAGGTCCATCCGGGCCAACATTTCGCTCCAGAATGGACGGCACCCAAGGCCAAGATCTATCGATGGACACCACACCGTGCCCGAATCTGCCTCCACCAGACGGGGAAACAGACGGAACGCCTGCGGCCAACACCAGCGAGACCACCGATACGAATCCCACGGAAAACACCTTTCAAGGCGAGTGGGCAACCGTAGTTTCGAGTCTATGGCAAAAAAAAGCGAAAAAACGGGAGCGTCAGGCCAAGATTACCGAGAATACGGTAATCTTGGCCTAATACGGTAATTACCGAGACGGCGACGACGGCGCTACCAGCCAAGATGGCCACTGCGGCGGTACATGAATCCATCCCCTTGTCTTGCGGCCATCCATACGTAGGCCAAACCGGCAGATGCCTCAACAAGAGGTTGTCTGAGCACAATTACAATGTTACGCAAAGTATATCGGGCCATCTGGGCATTCATTGCAGAGATTGCAAATGCACCCCTGAGTTGGGCAACACGAGCGTGATAACCAGGTGCGGTGACAAAACCACGCGAGATTATTGAAGCCTTAAACATTGCGCATCTTAAAGAGCATTGTGTCAGCACCCCCTCCATAGCCCTAATAGATAAAGAATTGCAGTTCTTGTCGGGAGCTAGATGATCTGTTTTCCTGTATGCTTTCTGGCGGCGATGACTGTTTCTAACTAGATTGCTGTTGTATCCCTTGATGCTACTGTATATTTACCGACGTGTCTGAAATAAGCCTTCAGTTGCAAGTCAGCGCTGTGTGTGTCTCGTCCTCCCCCTTTGTCCGTGTGTAGGTTGCGCTGTTCCCCCTTTCTATTTACTAAACAAACAAAAAAAAAACTTTCTTGTCTATCCCACTAAACTGTCATGGGCATATTGCCGGGGGTGTCGCGTACAGGTTTACCTAGTACATCCTGACATCAGTTTCACATGGTCACAAAAGTAATGACAAGCAGGTGGACAAAAATCCCGCAGCCAGCCTACTGACCTCAGAGAGCGACAGCCAGTCGCATCAGAGGAAGCGGCTAATGCGGTGCTCCTTGATAAGTCCTTCTAGAAGAACATGGAGCTCCTGAAATCATTCCAGAATCGTGCGGTAATATTTCCAGAAATAATTCCGGTCTTCACAAATCAGCAGTGGCATCTGCACAAAGCAATGTGTGCTTAGCAGCACACGGGTAAAACACACCCTGTGTCAAATATTTAATATTTCAACTCACGGCAGTATAAAACTCGACATTTAATTCTCTCAGATTGCACGAAACCACCAACGCCTCGTGCTCTGCACGCTCTCGAGATACTTTTGTTTTTCTCGAGCAGAAATAACTGCCCTAGAAGCCGGAGCCGCCGATGGACGGTGTCGTGCGGAGAGGCAAGATCTGGCGTATCCACGTCGACCTCAACATCCTCCTCGCTGACGCGACTTTGCTGCGGTAAAATGAGCTTCTTTTTTGCTAGAGAATAATATTCTTCAAGAGGAAGCCGCACGCTAACGGGCCAGGGCGCTGAGGTATCTGCCATCACCAAGCTTGAGAAAAACGGCCAGGCTCAGCGCTATGATGACGATCTGTTGGCCGGCGCTGTTTTCACATCCTGGCGGTTTCAAGCAGCACAGCAACATATTTTTTTAATAATTCAAACTTATTTGTTCCACTAACAGCATACGAAATACTCTGTCGCGACTAAAAACGTGCACAAAACTAGCAACATCGGCACAAGTTTTGCTGTAGTAATATCGCATTTAACAAATGGTTGGCTATGCATGCATCAAGTAACCTTGCGTGTCAACCCGACCGAATTCGCTGTGAACGTTTTGCGTGTGAAAGCACTGACCGAAAATAGCACTGCGTCGTCACCGACTACACCGATTATTTTCGGTGCAGTCGCAGCGTGTAAATAGGTCTTCGGCTTTTTTTAATTGCTTGCCTTCTTAAGCGGCGTTCTCTGTTCTCATTTTGCTTACTGCAAGTCCACAGCACATAAGAATGAAAACTAAATGCATAACTTTCCCAGTACTATGCGATAATCGCCAAGGTTCGAAAGCTTGAAGGTTTGCGTGCACTAGAAACAAAAATTGGTTGTGGCTTAACTGTGGTTAAATCTAGTTGAATTGAGATAGCCGCGGCGGAAGCTTCTTTTGCCTGCTACATTATTCCCCTATGACGCCCTATCAGTGTAAGGTGCTCCATTATTGGCGACACTTAAGCTCATCCTTTAAGAGTATGATGTGAGAGCGTAAGCTACCAGCCTTCTTCTTCTGCTCCTCTTCCTCTTCTTGGGCTGTTCAAGGTGAAGCCTGGCCTCCGCCAGGACTACGCGATGGCTCGAAACCTGGCGCAGTATTGCTATCGCAAGGAGAAACGGCATTTCAGAAAGCGATTGGCGCTTATATATGCTTGAAATTATTGAAGCACGTGTTATTAAAAGCTTATTTTAATTTATATATGACCTGTGTTATATATGACGTGTTATTAAAAGCTTATTTTATTTATATATGACCTGTGTGATACTGCCTTCTGAACTCTTTAGCACTTGTTTTTTCTTCGCAGGGTAAAATCAATCGATGCACTGTTTGGGTTCGGTTATGTAATCGGAGCAGCTTTCCCTACAGAAAACAAGTAGCTCCCTTGTAACTACTTATCTTGTTTCCTTTTTAGATCCGGGGATAAAGCCAAGGACTGCTCATGCCGAGGGCTGATTTGTGTAGCAATCTTAATTTTGTCGATAAAACATTTCACATTATTACTTGAAAGGTGTGTTTTGTGATTGTTTCTGGACTGGTGTCACATCTTGGATGACACAGCCATAACTTCAGTTGAATCTAATTGGATTTCAAAATCCATTTGGTACCAGCTGAGTTCTGGACACCACTGGAGTCAACTGAAACCAGGTGGTTTTGTGCCCAATTGGAGCCATTTGACTATCTCAATTGGTTTCAAGCCAAACGATTCCAATGGCGTCCAAAATCAAATGGTTTCAATTGGAAATCCCAGTGTTTTTTTTTTTCACTGATTTAGGAAACGTATCTCTTCCGACACCAGAACAGCTGTTTTCCAGGATGGCAGCTTGCTCGAAGGTCAAACTTGCTCGAAGGTTTCAAGGCTGGATCTCGGACAAGCGTGTCAACAGAAGACTGCCGATGAAGAAACAGCTCACTTGTTGACGGTTACAACACACCGGGGGATGTTCCGCGTACCTCGTCTTCAGTTTGGCGTGGCAGTAGCAGTAGCGTTTTTGCAGAGGTACAGTCTTTGTCAAAAATATATGGCCCAAGGGTTTTGCTTCTAAGTGCTATAACGAAGCCCCTGGAAGCCATTGCACTATGTAGACAAGAGTGAGTACGAATTTGCCATCTGTGAGAATTAGAACTCTGGAGATTCTCAGAGCCCCGTAATGAGGCTTAGAAGCGAGACCCTTGGGCCTTATATGTTTGACAAAGACTGTACATGAAAGAACTGTTGCATGGTATATATAGAGTTCTTATGTTCTATGTTCCTGGATAGCATCTTGATCGCTGGAAAGGACGAGGCGCAGCACAATGCTCACGTGCGAGAAGTGCTCAAGAGAATCCATGAGGATGGTCTGCGACTGAAATTTGACAGATGCCAATTTTGTGATGAGGAATTATGTTTTTTTTTATTCAAATACCCTAAAGGCCCTTTTATGGGCATTACATAGGGGGGGGGGGGGTTACATAGGTGAATACAAGACAATATGTTCTACACTTTCAATACAATACCAACTCAAGCACATATAAATGGACAAAATAACAGAGATTGTACTTAATAGTAATAACAGAAATGTTAAATTGACCTTGTGCTTAATGCGGCCTATCCACTAAGAATTTGTTTTCCAGAACGTCTTCAGCTTCTGTATGAAAGCATCATGATTTAATATGCAAACGATATTCTGAGGCAATTTTTTTCCAGTGGTGGATGGCAAGAAATAACGGGGAGTGACTAAGGAGATGCGTACGTGAAAACGTGGGTTCAATTTTGAAGTTATGATCTAAGCGCGGAAATATCCGGTGGGCGGGTCTGATATAACATGTAGCGAACGATGAGTGACTATGATAAAGCCAGTTAAAAAAAGAATAGTAATACCAGTCTTCGCTTTTCAAGTGATGATAAGTTTAGCGATGCTTTGATGGCTGTTATGCTGCAATGGCGAGAGTAGTTTTTCGCTATAACTCTGGATGCTTTATTCTGAACCGACTCCAATTTATTTATTAGGTACGTTTGACGCGGATTCCAAATTAAAGAGGCGTATTCTATTTTCGAGCGGACGAGGGCCGTGTATGCCAAACGTTTGGTAGCAGGATTAGCTTGGTTCAAGTGAGCCTGAAGTGATGAAGCCAAGTGCTTTGGATGATTTGCTTACAGTTGCATCAATGTGGTTGTTTCATGTTAGATCAGAGGAAAGATGAACCTCTAGGTACTTCAGCGTATTAACATTCTCAATGGGAGTACTATTCATGTAGTAAAAATGGTTATGAGGCCTAGGGTTAGTGGTAAATATCACTGTCTTTGTTTTACAGATGTTAATCTGCATTTGCCACTGTTCATACCAAACGGCGATTCTATCGAGGTCATTCTGTAAAGACTATCGGCAGGGCTGGTAGTCTGTCTCTAGATAACACAAGCATCAGCAAAGTCTTGTACGAGAAGCAATGATGTCAGTTATGTCATTAATGTAGATCAGGGATAGAATCGGCCCCGGTACTGAGCTTTGTAGGACGCCAGATTTTACCAAGGTTGAGTAAGAGCAGCACCCATTTATATGAACATATTGATAACGGTTGGTAAGAAAGTTAGTAATCCAGGTAATAACCTTGCTGTTTATGCCAATACTATTTAGTTTTAGTAATAAACGATTATGGGGCACCTTTTCAAATGCTTTCGCGACGTCAATAAATATAGCGTAATTTCTTAATTTAGCATGGATGGCATGATGCAGGTTAGGTAATAATCAGTTAATAATAATAACTGGGTCTCACAGGAACGACCATGTAGGAGTACATGCTGATTGGGGAAAAAGTTGTCCTGTTAAGTACTTCATAATAGCAGATGATATGATATGCTCTAGCAATTTGAAAGATATACTGGGTAATGAGATGGGTCCGTAATTTATTACCACTGATAAGTCACCGGATTTAAATACATGGGTAACACGAGCAAGTTTCCATGACTCAGGGATGTATCCAGTGTCAGGAGATTGCTGGTATAAGGCGGCAAGGATATGTGATTACTGGTTTTGTTAACTTAAGCAATTTTTGGCTTATACCGTCAGGATCAGGGGAAGAGTTTATTTGGAGCCGGTTAATAGCTTTTTCTATTCCTTCATGAGTGATGATGTGATCATTCATGATTGCACTAAGTGAAGTTAAATTAAGATAAGGAGGGATGGGAATTTCCTTAGTGAAAACGGAGCTAAAGAAATAATTAAGCTGTGAAGCTGCCTCTGATGGCGGAAGAAGCTCACCATCCTTGATATTTGATATGACGTTTGTTGCGCAGGCCTTCGGATTAACTATTTTCCAAAACTTCTTGGTGTTATTTTTTAATAGTTCTGATATATCATGATTAAAACATTTGTCTAGCGGCTTCAATTTCTCTCTTACATATTTCTGCCTGATCCCTCTAAAGCTTTAATCACCATCCAAGGCACTAGTTTCGCTTTATAGTACAATCGCTTTTGTTTGTTGATGCATCGCTTTACATGTGTAGTGAACCATGAGTTGTGCGACGATGATCTGAATGTTATTTTAGGAACGTATTCTTCTTTTCATTCAATTAACTTATTCTGAACTATTTCCAATTTTCTGTGCTATGACGACGGGAAATTGCGCTTAAGAATTCTTCAGAAAATGACAAAAGTTCTCCGATGATGCAGTCAACATTTGCTCGCGTGTAATCGTATATGACGTTTTTGTAGTTCAGGCTTTTTCATTTCCAAGGCATACTGACAGTGCAAAACATTGTGGTCGCTGATGCACTCCAACACATTTATACATGCACATGTTCTGGTTCCGTCGTCAGCACTAGATCTAAGATGGCGTTTCCACGTGTTGGACAAGATACGGTTTGGGTCAGGTTGAACAAAGAAAGCAGATCAACCAATTCCAAACATTCGCGCTGCCTTGTACTGCCAGTGGGTTTACACGTCTGCCAGTCTATTCCCGGGTAATTGAAAGCGCCAGCCAAAATTATTGGTATTGGGTGCTTGTTTTGTAAGAAGCTAAGTGACTCGTTGAGGTTATCGACGAATTCGCTTCGTGCATCTGGCGGACGGTAACAGACACCGATGGCACAGGCTACAGTGGTCGACTGGTGCACTGCAATCTACAAAATTTCCAAGTCGGAACCGGTGTCTACAATCTGGGCTTGAAGACAATTTTTGATAGCAATTATGACACCGCCACGAGAAGTTGACCTATCGTTTCTAAATATAGTGAAACAGTTTGAAAGCGAGAGTTCGTTGTTCGTAACATCAGGCGATAGCCAAGTTTCCGTGCCAAGAATAATATAGGTATCACAGCATTGGGGAACAGCGCACAGCTTATCTTGTTTCTTTAACAGGCTCCGAAAATTCGATACGATTATGGACAGTTTCCTTTTGGTTACATCGTTTATACGTAATTCGGTGCTGTCTGTCTCACGCCTTCCTTATAGAATGACTTGGTCCTGTAAGCTGTCGTATATTAAAGCTTCTTTCTGAACACAGCCTTGCCAAATAGCAGCTTATATGTTTCGTCAGGTTCGCGTTCTGCTCGCACAAAATCCCGGATCTTCATTTCTTGCGAACTGAATTCTGGGTGAAAAATCGTCTTCAATCCATACTCGGGGCGTCTCTACGTCTGTAGGTTCGCGGGCGTTCCTCAGGTATTATACTTGTCTTTAAAGTTAAGAACTTTACAACTATTGGAGGGATGCTGTCCGTTTTGTATTGTCCCACCCTGTGGGCGCGTTCAATTTCACCTGGCTGGATGCCAAGGTTTTCTGATATAAATTCATTGATCACCTTTTCTGTATCTTTCCATTTCTCTGGAGACTCTTCTTCAATACCTTTAAAATCGAGGTTGTTTCTCCGCATTCTGGTATTCAGATCGTCGAGGACCAGGTTTGCTCGTTCGGTTTGCTTTGACTCCAGGGTTTTTAGCTGAGCGTGAGATTCACTGAGTGTTGTGTTCATTTGTTAACGTCCTCACGCAGGTTGTTGACTACATTAAAGCGATTCTCAAAAGCGGAGAGCCGTCTTTTCATCTCTGGGGTGCTTTTTTGAATTTCAGTTTGTTAGAAGTTTCTTTTTGGAATTTTTCACTTGACAAGGCTAGTTCTTTCACAAGTGATAAGACGTGATCCAGTTTGTCCGTGCCTGGGTTTGTTTCTACATCGCCAGCGCAAACAAGCAAGTGCGCGAGACAGAACAAGGATACAAGCAGACGTCCTCCTGGCTTCCACAAGTGATATTGACTGCAGCCATACAGTTGGCTGCGAGCGTATCCGCCTATTACGCGCTAAAAAACAGCCTATATGGGCACGATCTGAACAGACGTCGATACCCATACCAAGCAGTGATATATAAGTGGGATTTGCAGCCGATAACGGAAACAGTAATGACCGCGAAAAACAGTGCGGTGGCACTCACCGACAAAATGCGAGTAGGAGCCGTTAGCACACGAAAACACGGCTACAAATCCCGGTGGGCGCTTGTATTCGCGGCTACTTGTAGGCAGACGAGAGGCACTGTAGGTGTCGCCGACGGAGTCTCTTGCGCAGAGGGCGATGGTACATCCTTATGCACGAGATGGCCGATACACGGTGACTTGAAATCAGATGAAGCTTGTCACATGCAGCCGCCAGGAACAAGCTCATCACAACTGTCGGTGCTCGGATGAAAAGGCAGCATGCGTGGATAACCTACAAAATGCGAGTAGGACCCGTTAGCACACGAAAGCACACAAAAACAATGATTCCGTGTGGACTCTGCAGGTGTGCAGCCGACCGAAGACAATGCACGTGGTATTCACGAGGCTCCGGAGCCTACTTGCAAAAAGGAGCTTCAAGCTTTTTTGGGAGCTGAGAACGTAACAATTTTCTTAAGGTGGGTCATGCCTTGGAGCCACTGCACCGGCTGTTAGACAAGGCTCGCGAGTGATGTTGGACGGAGGACGAGGTATTGATTTGATTGAAAACATCTTTATTTATTCAGTATTCTCAGAACATGTGGGTGGGCCGCCTAGTCCGGTAGTCCATTGGCTGCTGCTGCTGCGCTGGCCCTCCCCACCAGCCAGTGCTGACGGTCAGGATCATCGCTGAGCAGAATAGCCTCCCACTGCTCCTCCGAGGGGTTGGGAATGGGGTCAACTAAGGGATTAAATTGGCATGCCCACACCATATGGTAGAGGTTAGCTACCTCTCCACAGTGTGGGCACTGCGGAGAGTATAGTGTAGGGTACCACAGGTGTAATTTAGCTGGTGTTGGGTATGTGTTGGTTTGTAGTCTCCTAAGGATGTTCTCTTCTAACTTATTGAGGGATTTGTGTGGTGTTGGGTACTCCTTTCTGGCTGTTCTGTAGGGCGCGAGATTGTCAGCATACACTGCTAAACCTATCAGGTCACGGCACCCTTTATGGTCGTCAGGGGGAGACGCCCGGTATAGAAGAGCTCGGGCATGCCGGTGAGCGGCTTCGTTTCCTCCTGGTAGTTCCAGGTGACCGGGAAACCAGACTGATGCTTGGTTGGGTGGGTGCTTAGTTAGCAATGACAACCCTGACTTATGAATTAATCCGTAATTGAAGTTGCGACAGGCGTTTTGGGAATCAGTGAGCACAACGGCGTTGGGGTTAGATGCTACAGCTAATGCAATAGCTGCCTCCTCTGCGTGAGTGGGGTTAGATGTTTTCACCGAGGCGCAGTTCACCATCGACCCCGCAGGCGTTGAGACTACGATAGTCATGACTCCATTGTGTGGTCCGGCTGCGTCCACGTAAAGGGTGTTAGTCTGCTTGTCCCATTTCTTCTGCAGGGCTTCCCCTCTTGCTATCCTCCTCTCGATGTTATATGCGGGATGCATATTCCGCGGAATGGGGTACACGTTGATGCGTCTTCTCACATCGCGTGGGACCTCTTCCCTTTGGTCAATTGTATAGGGCTGCTTAACATGGATCTTCTCGAGCAGTTTTCTGCCGGGTGTTGTAAGTGCGAGCCTATTGAGCTGTGAGAGCCATTGTGCTTCCCACATCTCTTCGAGGGTATTATGTACTCCTAGAGCCATGAGCTTGGCCGTTGGCGTGGAGTTCGGTAGCCCCAGGGCCGTCTTGTAGGCTTTCCTGGTGAGTGTCTCCAACTTTTCAATTTCCGACCTGGAGAGGTTAAGGAATGCCGTCCCGTACATTATCCGCGAGATCACGAAAGCTTGCACTAAGCGGATGGTGTCCCTTTCCTTCATGCCATGGTGTTTATTTCGGATACGATGTATCATCCGGAGGATTTGCTCGGTGGATGTTGTAAGCTTCTTCATTGTGGTGGTGTTCTGTCGCCCCTGCGGGATATACTGCCCTAGGATCTTGATCTCCGTGGGTTTCTGTACTGGGTGGCTCTCTATATACACCGAGATGTTTAGCAACTCGGACTTTTCCGGCGCACACTGGAGGCCTCTCTCCCTGGCGTACCGGGCCACCGTGTCCGCTGCTGCTTGAAGACGCTCCTCGATCTCGGCATCACTCCCCGAGTTGCACCAGACAGTGATATCATCCGCATACAATGTGTGTTTGATGCCGGGAATTTCGGAAAGAAGGCCTGGTAGATCTTTGATAGCTAAGTTGAACAAGAGGGGTGACAGTACCGCCTCTTGCGGAGTTCCCCTCGGGCCTAGAGTGATGAGATCTGATTTTATTCCACCGAAGTTTATAGTGGCTTGCCTGGCTGATAAGAAGTTTTTGATATAGTTGTAGGTTCTTGCGCCACAGTTGGTATCGGCGAGGCTTTGCAGGATATTTTTATGTAGAACGTTATCGAACGCTCCTTTCAAATCAAGTGCCAGGATGGCCCTTGTCTGTGACTTGGGAGGTGTCTCAAGGAGGTCTTTGTACAAGTACAACAGGGCGTCCTGTGTGGATAGGTGTGGGCGAAAGCCGAATTGAGTGTTAGGTAGGAGGTTGTTATCTTCTAAGTATCTACTCAGTCTCGTGTTGATGACCCTCTCTATGAGTTTCCCCAAACACGAGGTCAGCGATATCGGTCTTAGATTACCCAGTTTAAGGGGTTTGTTCGGCTTCGGAATGAACCGAACCTCGGCTGTCTTCCAGGATATTGGTAACGTTCCTGTAGCCCAATGCTGCTCGTTGAAGCATTCCACCAGCGAGGTGATGGTGTCATCGCTGAGGTTAAATAAGAGCTTCGCTGTTATCTGATCTGGACCTGGAGCTGCATTTTTTCTCATGGCCGCGATTTCTGCTTTTATTTCTTCTTTCGTGAGTGGGATGTCCAGCTCGGGATTCGGCAGCCCAGAATACTCCGGCTGTTCCACGACTTGGTCAGTGCACAGATACATGGTCTTGAGCTTTTCCATCAACTGTGTCCGTATCCGGGGTGGCGTGTACGATCTTCGTGAGCCTGTCTTTAGTGGCCGACTTGCTGCTGCTGGGGTCGATTAGGACACGTAGGAGCTTCCAAGTCTTTGACACCCCTAGCTTCCCCTGAATACCATCACAGAGCGAATTCCAGTTCTGTCTGGCTAAGAATATGGCATAGGATTCTGCCTTTTTGTTTATCTCCTCTATTTTTTTCTTGAGTTTGCGGTTAAGCCGCTGTCTGCTCCATCTCTTTGTCAATGAGTGCCTCGCTTCTCATAAATGTAGAAGGTGCGGATCGACCGCTGGGCAGTCCTCTGTCGTGCAGACCTCTTGTGTAAAAGCTTTCAAAGTGTGCACCTCATCTTTAACCCATTCCTCTAGGTCGGTAATAGGGTTTGCAGGAGATGTCTGGGCCTTTCTCCACCTGTCCCAGTTCGTAACTCTTGCGAGACCTATTTTGCGCTTGCACGCATTTGTGCTTATCTCCAGAGAGAGTATGAAGTGATCGCTTCCCAGGTGCTGTTCGGTATTCTTCCAAATGGCGCTTTGTATGTTCTTGGTGAACGTCAGGTCAGGACACGTATCTCTACTGACACTGTTTCCCAGCCTCGTAGGGTAAGTGGGATCGGTGAGGGTCGATAACCCTTCTTGCGTCACTACTTCTTCCAGTTTTCTGCCTTTTGGTGTCGCTGCCGGGTAGCCCCATGAAGGGTGTGGTGCGTTGAAGTCGCCCCCAATCACGCAGGGGGAATGGCCCACTAAGGTCAGAAATTTCTTTATGAGGGAACCCAATTTTGCGTGCCTGTCTTTAGGAGGGCTGTATACATTCAATACGTGCGTGCTTGCCGCTCCTCTTTGGAGAGGAAGAATAGTTATATAGCAGTGCGCAATATCCGGCTCGAAAGGGTCGTGCAATATGGCAGTGTATAATTTGTGCACTAACGTGGCAGTTAAATGGTCGTGCTGGTAAGTGACATAGTCTTGGAGTTTAATAGGTATTAGGTGGGGTTCTTGAATTAGGATAGCTGCCGGTGGGTCAGACTCCTGAGATATAAGTAGATTTAGAGCAGCCTGCTTTCTCCTGTATCCCCGGCAGTTCCACTGCCAGATCTTTACTCTAGGTTTGGCTGGCATGTTGAATCCGTATCGGATGGCTCGTCCACTTGCATTGTACGAGCGAATTTCGACTTATGTGTTTTATACGCATGTTCCTTCCGAAGTGCAGAAATTGCCGTCTCCGTGTATCGTCGGTTATTTGCAATCTGCTCTCGAATTTCTTGGAATTGGGCGTTCACGTAAGTTGGAAAAGCTTGAAACTCCTCCTTGAAGGACCTCAGTTCTTGGATAATTTGTTGATAGACCTCGCCTAAGGCGGGCTGGGAGCTATGTACTACCTGCTGTTTTTGGTTTTGAGGAGTCGGCTGAGTTACCGGGGTTATTGCGCTAGTAGTAGCTCGCTTAAGCTCTTGGTTTTGGATTGTTAAAGAACTGACTTGTTTTTTCAGACTTTCTATCTCTTTTTTGAGTGCTGCCAACTCCGTGTTATTCTGAGGGGAGGACGAGGGGAGGCCACTCTGCAAAGCTCACCTTCGAATCTGAAAGCTGACCCGAGGACGTCTTCTTCGGCGCCCCGGTGGTCTTGATGAGGTTCTCCTTCCCTTGTTCTTTACCCGCCTCCACGTGACTGGCGTTCTGGGTGGAGCCTGTTGCCCGGCGTCTTGAGCTGGAACGGCCGCGGGAGGCGGAACGAGAGCGGGAGACTGATGACGACGCTCCTCTGTGTCGCTGTGCAGGCTGCTTCTGCCTTGGCCTGCTCTTATCTTCTTCATCTTCAAGTTTCGTTGTTGATGCCGCGTTTGATGACGCGGCACTAGCGTTCTTGTTCAGCGGTCTCTGGAATTTCTCCTTGCAGTCTCTTGCATAAGTCTTGTGCGGGCCCTTGCACAGCGCGCAAACAGGTGTGCACTCGTGCGTCTCATCTGGATTCGGCGTTCCACAGGTTTGGCAAGCAGCCCCCTTGGGTTTCGGGCAGACATCTGCTCGGTGACCTGGCGTTCCACAGTTAATACAAGCCGCCCTTGTTTTCCGGTAGATGTAGCAGCGGCGCTCTGACCACCCGTAGTTGACCGTGAAGGGAACCTTCTGCCCGGCGAAGACGATGACTGCCGACGTAGTCTTGCCCAGTCGGCGCGCTCCCAGGATGGAATGGCTGGGTGAGGACACGTCTTGGAAGATTGAGTCATCACTCACTTCAGGCTTGATATTATGTATGACACCCCTGCA